>OMNN01096275.1:16107-31490 GCA_900302755.1 Chromis chromis
TGGTATTTTGGGACATATGTTCAGTTGCTTTATTGCAGAGTTGGATGAGAGGATAGATATGATAGATAGATAGATAGATAGATAGATAGATAGATAGATAGATAGATAGATAGATAGATAGATAGATAGATAGATAGATAGATAGATAGATAGATAGATAGATAGATAGATAGATAGATAGATAGATAGATGAGTAAACCAATGTACAAAAAAAAAGTGCAATAAATGTGAAAATCGGAGAAATAAGGCACCCCGAAATTGTTGATATTTACAAACAAAGGTGCAAAATCACTGGTATTTACACCGATCAGGCGTAACATTATGACCACCTGCCTAATATTGTGTTGGTCCCCCAGTGGTAGGCCAGTGACATTTGGGATTTCCATTTGCATGAGGAGTGTGTTTGTTCTGGGACAATGTTTATTTGGGTGTCTAAGTCTCATCAACATGGATGTTAAAATCCAAGGTTTTCCAGCAAAACACCACATAGTACCAATATGATCAATGTTGTTCACTTCACCCGTCACTGGTCATAATGTTGTGGCTGATCGGTGCATATATGGTAAATATGTACTAAATATGTAATAGCACATTATATTATCAATTAACATGGCACTTTTACTTCATTTAACTTCAGTGTAGTTCTGCTTTCTGTTATGATTCAGAATATACTGGTTGTTCGTGAAAAGAATTACTTACTACTTGTGAGAGACAAAATTCAGTCATTAATCTTTAATGTCATTTGTATGCTCTGTGCTTTACAAGCATGAAATATTAATCCAAGGTTGGATATTAGATACTAGATAGTTTTATTGTTGTAAGGAAAATAAAGACACACAAAAAGAATTGTTGTCCTTTGGAATGGCAAAACAGCCCTTTATGACCAATTAAGTCTTAATAAATACATTTATTAACACATTTAATATGAAATATATCTATGAAACCGATGTCACAAGGAAAGGCCAAAACAAAATATAAATCTCAGGTAAGACAAAAAAAAAAACACAAACTAGCTCACTTTTAGTCAGAAAAAAAACACACAATCCTCTCCACCTTCCACTCCAAAATAGCTTTTGTATACACCCTACGAACCACAACAAGAACTGACACAGTATTTTCGGGAACACTCGAGAGTCTTAGATTGCAGAAAACAACACAAAAAAACAACACAGGCAGCTTCCAGTTAAGGTGCACAAAGAGGTATTTTAGTTTCCAGCTACCATCCAAACAAATTAGAGGCAAAAACAAAGGATCAAATGTGCTATTTGTGTACGTTAAAGCTGCATTTTGCAACGCATTCTCTGGAGACGACACGGTAGAATGATGAAGGGTGAAGTAATAACCGTGTCTGGGAATTTTTTCGTAAAGCTGTTTGCTCTTAATTGTTGGAGATCTCTGAGGCAGTAAACATACCTGTTGCACTTTTTTTTTTTTTTGTACTTAATTGAACTTTAGGATTGTTGTCCTTCCTTTTTTAAATTAAACATATGTAAAGTGGGTCTTGTGTGAATAGATTCTTCATGTTGTAAATTCGATGATAAATAGAGGAGAAGGTAAGGTAGGGGAATAGTGAAGGAGTGGAGGACACATCTGCAGGTCCAATTTTCTGTGGTGACAGCCAGAATGAGGTGAAAAATCCTCCAGGAGGGGAGAGATGCTGGAGGGTAATAAAGAATAGATGCCTCTTCCCTCTGTACTTTGTAGATCGCTACACAGAGGAATCTGACCTTAGTCACTCGGGCTCTTCAGTTTGTCCTTCCTTTGTTCCTTCATGTTCTCTTTCTGTCTGTTTCTTGCTTCTCATTACTCTCCCCCACCGCCATGCCTCATGCAACAGCCGGCCTCCGTTCTTCTTCCCTTCAGCCTTTTCCATTCCTCCCCTCGAATGACAACTCTTCAATAAATAAGTGGGCAGAGAAATCATTTTTAACCAACAAGTCGGGCTCAGGTTTCTTTCTCTCCCTTCTCCCTCTCTGTCTCTATTGTGAGTGTGTGGTTCAATATTTCTCTGTTTACATTTACCCTGTGTGCAATCAGAGCTCTGCTTCAATACCAGCCGTGTGCATTACCGCCATGGAGCGAAGAGGAAAAACTGCTGTTTGTTTGCCTTCACACCACATATGAGGAGAATGACGTCATCTATTTTTTGATGATTACGTTTCCCGTCACCTCGTCTTACTCGTGTGTGTTTGTGTGTCAATAGGCATCAGGCTGACCCTCAGGGTCCGAGCTGATGCTGTTCATGTGGCAGACGTCTCCGTAATGAGGCAGGCTGCTGTGTAGCCCGGTTGAAAATGTAGCAACAGGAATGTCAAGAAAGAGAAACAGCAGCAGAGGTGAATGCAGACACAGCACATTTGTCAAACCCCCGCGTCTTACCTTTCTCAGACTTTCCTCTATGAAAAGGAAAGAAGCAGATTTGGAAACACAGTGGGACAATAAGACAAAGAGAGCGAGCACGCCTTTTTTTCCAATTCTGTTATTTTTGCAGCATAAGGCAAAGCGATACCCTCACTGGGAGTCGCACCGGGAGGGGCAGGACATCAGCTGGTGGGTAACAGTAGCAGCCTGCACTGATTCTAAGTATCTCAGCCTCACCTGATGACTGACACACACAAGTAGGATGTTTGACACTTGACACAGGAAATAACCGAATCGTTTAGAGACTCCTCTGGTAAGAAGCGGAATGTGATTCTGCTCCTAATGGCAGTTGCTGAATGTTTTTCAATAAGAAAGTGAGAAAACATAAAACCTCATAAAACAAGCCATGAGTTTAGCTGAAAGCCACAGGTTCACTGATTTACAGCAACTGAGAAGCTGTTTATTAAAACTGTAAAGGGAAAATGTTTATGCGAGGATAAAAAGTAATTGGAAAGTATACTTTTTATTTACGTGATGGATAACTTCTCGTCTTCTTGCACTTGGCATTCTTTTAAATCAGCTTCACTCAGGGATTGTACAAAAATTAATTTCCAGGAAGTTAGTTCGACATTTTGTGAAAGTGGATTAGTTTCCTTTTTATTTCTGCCTCCCCCATCCATTATCCATTATCCATTATCCATTTATTATCTATCCATCACTTCACCCTTCTGAGGGTCACAGGGGGGCTAAAGTATCTCCCAGCTGACTTAGGGTAAAGATAGAGGACACCCTGGACAGGTCGCCAGTCCATCACGGGGTTAAAACAGAGGGACAGTCAACCATGCATTCTCACATTCTTAGACTTAGACTTAGACTTAGACTTGCTTTATTGTCATTTGACAAACACACCGTCAGTATACATGTCGAACCAAATATCGTTGCCTTGGCTCACAAGAGGACACATAAATAGACACAGAATACAGAATATTCACAGCCAATTTAGAATCACCAATTAACCTAAGCATGTCTGTGCCTTCTCATTTAACATTTATTCACCCCTGTCTCCAAAAATTAGGTTCCGCTAAAACTAAACAGCATTGTCATTGACGTTTTGAAAGAAGTGGATTTTCTCCCTATAAGGTATGACTGTGGAGTAGGAGGAAAGGTTTCCAGTTTCGAGGAGCCAATAAGTTTTATTGTTATATAAGTCAGTATTATCGTCCTGTGTGGGACCTTCATTTTTAGACCTGAAATAGATTTTCCACTTTACGGTTTTCATGTTGACTTTGAAACTTCTCGTCTATTTTCTGGGTAACAAGGGTGACGAGTCCTGTCCCATCTAATGTATAATTGGCCAGTAATCATTTATCATATTAAAACAATTTAACACTTACATAAAACCAGTGACTTTTGTCTGTCCTTTGGGATATAAAATCAAACTAGATGCTAATAAGACCAATGCATTAGTTCCATGTGATTGAACATTATGTCTACCAAAAAGCTTGTCCCCCTTTTTTCACTGGCCGGCAGGATCTTTACTATTTACTGTCCCCTGCTTCTCAACACAATGCAGAACTTCAGTAAAGTAAATAACATATAAAGTAAACCAATAATGAGCAATTTTTTTTATTTAAGCTGATTTTCAATCAAGATCTGAATGAACTCAATTATTTATAAAAAGTCAAGAGGGACTAAGTAATCTGCCATTTGCATGCTGTTCGTTTTGTGCTAACTTTAAACTTTAAGCTATTGCTGTGTGTGAAATTGTTGAACTATAATATTATCCAGTAGTGATGTAAAATTCCCTTTTTGTGTCTTTACAGTGTATCATAGAATAGCTCTAGGATGCCTTGTGCCCACAATGTCTCATTAGACAAATCAATAACACTACAGAAAGACAAATATGATATACAGATGGGTGAAAAAATTAAAGAAAAAACCTGAATGCTTGACCCCTACGGTGGGGGGATCTGGTAGCTGTGTTATTCTGCAGGGGGTATTTTGCTTTCACGGTTTCTACCCCATAAATAGGGTAAGACTGGTCACTGAATGGTTTGATGAGTATAAAAATGATGTGAATCATATCCTGTGGCCATTGTAGTTACCAGATTTCAGCCCAGTTTAAAACCTATGGAAGATTTTGGACTGACTTGTTAGACAGCACTCTCCATGTGGATCAAAACATCAGATGAGGGAATATCCTTTGGAAGAATAGTGTTCATCCCTTCATAGAGTTCCAGAGACTTGGAGAATCCATGTTTTTTCCTTTAATTTGCAATTTCTTGGACACAACTCAAAAGTTTTTGAACAAAAAGTCAAGTCAAGCAACAGTGGTAAGTTGATATTGAAGTTCCTTCTTACCAGCTTCTGTTGAATGTGTATATATAAGCAGTAGCTTTTGCATCAACAGCCCAAATATGCATCTGAGCTTATTACATTTGGCTTTTGATGTTTGTCTCTCCAATTTAGCATTTTTCTGTACCTAAGCCAAAAACTCTTTTGCCCATCGAGCCCTGATAGCAACACATTTAAAAAGTTAATGAGACAATGTATCGACCGACAGGCACAGCGGCTGCAGAACAGATGCTGCAATCTCCATACAGGGAAAATACACATTTGAGACAGTGCTTGAATCCAGGTGAACATAAATATGTTTTCTTGACATTAGTTGAACCTTCTTTAAAACACTCACAGTTACCAAGGAAACCGCATTAGGCAAATCAATCAAGGTAATGCCAGTGGAGCGGGAGGGTTTACCTCAACTCTCTCATCCCCAACAACAATCTGTCTTCACCGAGTGTGTTTCTCTGTCCCTCTCTCTCTCTATCTCTCTCTCTCTCTCTCTCTCTCTCTGGCGGTTAGTCTCTCTCCCTCTCTCTCATTTTCTATGCCATCTCCCACTCATCCTCTCCCCCTCTCTTTATCTGCCGCCTCTCTCTCTCACTCACTCCCTCTTTCCCCCCTCACAACACTCGCTTCCTGACAACCACTGCCAAAGGACTAGCAGGCACAGCACATCCCCAGATTCCATCACTCGACGGGGGCCTGGAAGAAGAAAGTGAGAGGAGAGGAAAAGGAAAAAAAAGAAAAAATCTTAAAACTTTCACCCAGCTGTTGTGACAATTTGGATGCAGCCTGTAGCTCCGGCAGTTATGGCCTCCACCAGTGGATAAGAGAGGTTGACTGAGGGCAGATTTTGGGTTAATCACTCTAAGTTTAGAGTTGGGATTGGATCGTAACAGTTAAAAGTGAAGGTGGGAGACAACTCGGCTGACCTAAAGTTGGACAAACTGCTCAGGTCGGGTGCATTTGGGCAGGTCTTGTGTTGCTGGCTAGACTCGGGTCAGCCCAACCTGGCCCGGTGGCTCAGTGCTGGGCGATGACCGACGGTGCTCTCCCAAGATGTTGAATCTGGATGGCTTGGAGATGATTGCCGTGCTGGTGGTCATGGGTCTCTTCATCAAAGTCTTGGAGCAGTTTGGGATGTTCGAGCCTGTCGGTGGGGAAGGTAATGGATATTTTCTTGGAGTTTTTCTTGGTTAAGTAACAATTATAGTGCAGTTAAAACTGAATTTCTGATTTTAAAGGTTGCGTGGGTGCATAAACAGTTACTTTTCATCTGCACTGCCCATTCCCTCTGGTCCTGAGTGGGCTGTGTGAAGGTTTGGGTTACCAGTGCAACTGTGGGCCGTGAAACACACTCACTCTCCCCCTCCCTCTCTCTCTCTCAAACACACACGCATACAGAGTAACTTTAGCTGTGTGTATGGCCTCTCTCTGCCCCTGGGGTGTGTGCTTTTACCTTTTAATCGATAACACTATGGACAGAATGGGTCTGAGTGCTGTGTAGAGGCACTTGTCTCACTGAGGGAATGTCTGCCTTACTCATAGTAGTTGCATTAGCTTATAGCCTTGATATGGTCATGTATAAAGAGACAAAATGGGCAGATCATAGGTCAGCATGCTTTGTGGTTGGGTTGGCCTGATGTATTTCAACAAACTTAATTCAGTTCAGCTTTTTCTTTGAATAAATGTGTCCCATCAGCGCTATGTAAAAGAAACAGAATCTTATGGAAGCCCTTATTGATTTGTGGTAAAGCTGAAGTTGACCACCTACTCAATTATAAGGTCACGTCACAGATGTGCTAAGTACAGTTGAATAAAACATTTATAACATTTCAAACAACGCTCGCTTTATTAAAAGAGTTTTCTGAAAAAAGGTCCTTGTCCTGCTCTGGCTCACCTCCAGCGGCTGTCAGCACGCACCCACGCCTTGTTTGGCCTGTCTTATCAGGATGACCCGTGTTTTGTCTGCCCTAAGTCCAATCTTCTTCTCATTGTTCACACTTGCTTATCTCTTATCTCTTCGCGACAGCAGGACAGATGGGATTCTTATCCCCATTCTCAGTTTTTTCTTTTTCCTCTGCTCATTGCCCAGAGTGCCCTGTACACTCCAGGCAACAGGGCATGTTGACAGGATCCTAATATTTCTTCTCATGATAAGCATAATTTAATTTAGAGGCTTTACATGAAGAGCAGGCGTGTTGTTTACTCAGTTAAATACAAACACAGCATAGATTAGGCATTTTCTCTAGTTGATTATTCCAGCTGCTACATTATAAGAGACACTTTCCATCCCTGATGCACCTGCTGGACTGCACCCAGCTGTCAAGGTGTGCCAACAGCGCTGTCATCTCAAAAGAAATCCTCTTGGAAACCTATCATCTATGCTACAGAACTCTACACACACATGGATGCAGTCACAAACAAACACACATCCTGGAGGCCCCATTTGTACTTCCATTATACTCTGAGCATCACTCCTCAGCATATTTTAACCGTAATTTATGGAAAACAGGAGCCTTAATAAGTGTATGTGTGCCTGTGCCAACTCCCCTATGAGTACTTAAGCTAATGAATTTTTTTAAATGGAGGAACTTAGTCCAGAAGGCAGGAGAACTACTACTCAGGCTGTCTGCAGAATCACTGGAGGATGTATAACCACTCCATAAATAAGCATGTGATACATTCTGTTAATATCATTCAGGAACTGGCCAGTTGATCTATTTCGTCCATGTGTTTCTGTGCAAAACTCTTCATTTTTCAATAATACGGTCCACTTTGGACAACTGAGTTTTTAGAGGAGGGAAAAATACAGATAAAATATTAATTGTGGTTGAAATGCCCTCTCTACTCCCGCTTGCTAGACTCATTTTGCCAGACTTATACTGAGTCATCTTCTGGTGAGACGGAGCGAGACAAGTGAAATAAAGAGACTGTGCGACTGTCATTACTTTAATGAGCTGTGCTGCTGACCCTACCATGATTAAACACACACGTACACACACTGAATGCACATACTTTTGTGGCGAAAAAGAGAGAAAACTGGTTATGTGTGACTGAGGCTGCATGCAGTACGTGTGAGGTGCACTCTGGTCTGGAAGTTTATAAGGTTCTGATAGATTTAGAGCTAATGGCTAATTGCTGGAGTGTGTTCTTTAGAAGTTTATGAGGTGGAAATTGAAGGGATGCTCTGGACTGTTCTGGATGGCAGCGTGCCTTAGACAAGATTTCTAACTACACAGCAATTTCTTCCACCTTCTTCGTGGTCCCTGGATAGAATTTGTTGACTTTAACTTACTCAAGAACAAAAGAAATCTCTGTCTGAGTGTTTGCCAGCAATAAATACATCCGGTTATTTTCTCCTGCCTGTTTCTTTCACCGAGATTTACTTCTTTCTGTCTCTGAGTGGACTTGAGTCACTAATTTAACCTCCCAGGAAGCTATAGGTTTACTGTATGTGTTATAATGTATTGTGGTATTCCTGGTCACTTACTTCTTGAATGAAAGATGTGGCATCTTGCCATATGCACCACAGCCTCTTTCATCCTTTTGATTTTCGAATAAATTAAACTGGCACGGAGCTTGATGAGGTAGTGGATGTCAGGGACATGTTCAAGCGCTGCTTCATCACTTCTGCAAGGTCTTTGATACTGTAATGTCTCATATCAATTCATACCTGATTTGGCAGCGGGATGTGAGCCATTTGTCAAACCAGCCTGGAGAGAATGTAATCCTTTACTTTTCACAATGTTTTGCTTTACTCCTTCTGTTTCACATTAGTACACTGAAAATTCAATATGAGTCTGTGGTGTTTGTCATTGAGATGGGGCACGGCTGAGAAACAATGGACGGATAATTTTATTCCGAGTGCAGTGGAGGATTCAAGGAGAAATCCATGGATCTGATCTGCAGGATATTACCAGTGGGCTTTGATTTACGCCTAATATTTAGGATACAGACTCTGTAATTGTCCAATTTTACATGCACCTTTTAGTGTATCTGCTGCCTCAAAGTTTCAAATCCCCTTTCAGTGCATCTCCCTACAGCTCCTTTATCACACAGATTTAAAGGCACAGTGTTTAGGATTCAGCGAGGCAGCAGATGGTTACCAACTGAATACCCCTTCACCTAAATGTCCCCCTCCAAGCATAAAGGAGAACCTATGGCAGCCACTAAAAACACGAAAGGCCCTCTGTTTGGTTTGTCCCTTCTAGGCTACTGTAGAAACATGATGGTGCATCATGGCTTAGAATGAGCTGTGTAGATATGCAATGCTCAATCTAAGGTTTTGAAAACACAACAATTCTTATTTTCAGGTGATTATACACTAATGAAAACATAATTCTAAATATTATACTGCATTTCTGCCAACAGATCCCCCCTGAACCATACACACTGGACCTTTAATGAAAAAAATTTATCAGGACACTCACCTCTTCTGTGCAGCTGTTTGACTATAAAACATTGCAGTTATTATTAAATGAATGCATTAACTGCACTGTCTCTACACAAACCAGACAACAAAGACATTCAGTGTTTTCCAAGTGAAGAAATACTTTGAGGGGGAACTGATTTGCTCATAATTAATATGATTTTTAGTGGTAGTGGTAGTATCAAGGTTAGGTCAGCACTTTCACCAGTGGGTCATGAGAAACTACATGAGTTACACAAAAATGGTGCCCCTAATCAAAAATTTGTCTGAATGCTATGCTGTTTTCAGCCCAATAGTAAGCAATGCTCAGCGCATCCTCAAGAGCAGTTGATGGATTAGCACAGGACAATAATAAGGGCTACAAGTATCTCAAATACATACATAGTGTATTTATAGTTTTGAATGGCTTGAACTTTGTATGTTTGCTTGAATATTATAGTCTGTGCTCTATCATGGAACAGCATCCTTTTGCTGTATACAAACAACAAGGCTCAGCAAATCATTTTTCCTGCTTAAGAGGATATTTGGCTATGATGCTTGGCTATGTGTATGCGTGTGTGTGTGTGTGTGTGTGTGTGTGTGTGTGTGTGTGTGTGTGTGTGTGTGGTCGTATCACAAGGTTAAGCAGTGGTCTGACTGTCAGTGTACATCTGACCTTCTATCTACCACTGGGATCACTTATCCTGCTGCAGGCTCCACAGTAGCATATAACACCATCCTCTTGCCATTTCTTTCCCCTTCTTCTATTTTCCTTTCTGCTTCTCTTTTTGCCTTAAGTTTTCTTTCTGCCACTCTTTCATTTTCCCTCTTTGATACCCCTCTAACAATGGCTTCTCCTTCTTCTCCTATCCATGTCCTCTCTCCCCATTTCTCCCTCTCTGCTCTGTATTTGTATTCTCAGCTCCCCTCTCTACTCTCGCGGCTCTCTCAGCTGCTCAGATACCAAAATTCACAGAATTAATGATGAAATGAAAACAGGAGAGGTGAAGCTAATGAAGACAAGAGGAGACAGGGGGAGAGGGAGAGAGAGACAGCAGAAGAAATGCTGAGATACACAAATGGAGAATGGGAGAGAGTGAGGGAAATATGTGGAGGAACGCTGACAGTTGAAGAAGGAAAGATAAAAGTGTTTGACAGAGGAGGAAAAAAAGGAATCTTTTTCATTTGTGTCAGGGTACCATTGTCACAGTAACAAAGACATAGCTCTCACAGTGCACTAGAGGATTTGTCAAACACACTCTCTCTTTCACACACACGCACACACACGCAGTACATAAAACACACAACATAAATACACAGAGTGTTTATCTCTTTTCTTCAGCAGGGGCGAATCTCCTGGGGTGAGAGCAGCTCTCGCTCTCATCTTTCTGCAGTGTCACTTCTGACATTTGTCATGTTCTCACCCTTACTTAGCCCTGGCAGCAGAAACCCACTGGTATCGTACCATTTTTCAGGATCTCTATCTTGTACTTTAAAGTTGCAGCAGGTGTTGAAAACATTTGAAAGACGTGATTCCTTTGTGTATCTTTTGCTGAGAAAATATCCTATAACCGGCGCTACAGTATTTCACTCTCAAATGGGATCAATAGATAACCCTTCTCACACGATGACTGACTTGACTGCTAAGTTCTGCACTAGTTTTGCTACGCAGGCCTCTTAAAATTCCTAAGAGTGGCATTTTTTTAGTTTTATTGATTCACCTGTTGTCTGAAATGTCTGCAGTAAATCTGGTTCCCTATGTCAAGTTGCCCGTTGCTTCTCTCTTTCTGGCAGACTGGATTGCGAATAAGCGAGGGATTGGGATTTGTAAGAGTCTCATTAACAGCTACGTCTGAAAAAAAAAACGTATTGTTATGATGACTTTGGTTCAGTCAGAGAGCAGACAGATTATTATGTGAATGCAGAACGTGTAGAGAAGAGTTTTGGTCTCGAGGCTCTGAGCTTCTCCTACACTTAAAGGATGCACCAAGGTCGGCACAGCAGACACTGAGAAGAGATGGTAATAATTTTCCTCCCAGGGTAACCCAGCCTCAGAGCATAACAGGTTGATACATGGTTGCAGATAGAGCTTATAAAATGCTATATATTCTGAACAGCTGCAGCACCAAGTAAACACAGCTGTTTCAGCAGACGTTTTAGGTGAACCACAACACAAACAAAAAGTGAGCAGGACATTCGCTCTAAATACACTATGCACTGCAAAGGGGTTCGTTGGATTAAATTGCAGTATGTTGTCAGGTGTGAGTAGCTGTCAACTTTTGCTGTTGGTCTGAACTTCCTCCCAAACTTCAGGATGATTTCTAAAAATTAATTGTTTAGTCAACTAATCCCTTGAGTCCATTTTTGTGTTGCAAACAGAGCCCAATAGCAAGCGACACTAAAAATTGCTTACATCCACAGTCACAATTCTCAAACTGCAGCTCCCACAAGGTTGAGTGGACTCATGCACACAGAACACATAGAAGTCACAACATGTGTGAGCTACCTGTCATGACTCAGGGGACCATGTAACACTGCAATAGACAGTTGGACCTGTTTTTGTGCCCACTTGTAGGTACGCATTTGCCATTGATCCATGGACACCAAACTGGCGCAGAGAAGAAAACATCACATTCTATGTCAGTCAGCAGCTGGGATGAGCCAAACTTTATGTTGTGATCATCATTGGTGATGAGTGGTGGGTCTGCAGCTACCACCAACAGAAGAAACAGCAGTTTGCACAGTGGTCGAGCCTGCAGTTTCAAAACCGAACATGGTGCATCAAGTCAGGAACGCAAAAAAAATAATTTCCTATTACCTCCCGCACTGCCTGTAGGTACCAAGATCTTATCACACTTGAACTTGTTTAATGGCACTTATCCAGGTTGTTTTCTCCTAACTAGATCCTTGCTTGTGTTGTATCTACTCTCAGATGTACGTCTTGTATTGAAACATGTATGTTTCAATAAAAGCGTCTGCTAAATGAAACTGTAGAAATTGTAGAATTGTAGAACGCACCAAGAGCATGCTTGTTGTTTTCTCTGACATTCACAAAGGTTGTGCACCAGGAATTATGTGGTACACCGGATCACATCATGGTGATTACGCCACAACATAGCAACTGTCGCTCCCCAATCGGCCTACTTGCTAAATTTGGCTCCCTGCAACCCGACCTTAAAATGAAATTCAAGTTGAAGTGACTGTTTTGACACAGTTTGGAAGATCCAGCGCTTGACATGTTTACATAACGGGACTTCCAGGAAACATTGCAGAAGCGCTGGGGGCACTGTATTACTCTACAAGGAGACTACTTTGATGGTGATGGCAGCCATTTTTAAATCGGGTACAGTTTTTTTTTAACTTTACAGGCACAGTCTCTGAAAGTTTTGATCTGCCCTTGTACAAATACATTTTAGTGGGCAGATAAACAAATTAACATCACCAGCTGAAGTCTACAATGGCACATTATGTTGCTGCGATGGTGGGCACAGTCGAAGAAGAAAGCATGCTTAGTTTATGTGGGATGGGAAATGGGTGCTGTTTATTGTCTACCATACTGAAGATGTTAACATCTTTTGCTTTAATACATTTAGTTTACTTACAGTGTGATATAGATCTGCTGGTTTTCAGTTACTATCCAACTCAAACTTAAATACCTGCCACACAGCCGCATTACATATGCTTTTAATTTCCCTCACAATCCCCTCAAAGAACCTGTTTCCATCCGCCACCTTGCCTGAGGGGATATCAATGTAATTAACACACCAGCTGCACCTACAGTGGCATTGTTATACACCGGAGTTATTTGTGTAAATGCAAAGTGTGATGTGGTTTTTTAATAGAAGCTGTTCTGGCAGCTCATGGTGGTCCAGCGCCTTATGTTGTTATTTATTTTAGTATGTTTGTGTAGTTTGATCCAAGGCTCTCTCTTTTTCTGTCAATATCCAAAGGGGTCTGTAAGTTATGTACGTATAAGCTTGACTCGTGGATACATTATAAGTCCTATTTGTACTGAAAGCCTATTTCACAGCTGAGTAGTTTAGGGAAATATGATAGGAAGTAAATTTGCTCTGTTTGCTATATATTTTTTACAGGCTGTAGGCCATAAAGTATCACTGCACTTAACCCATACCCATCCCCAAACACACACAAACACCCTCCTCCTCTGTATCTTTGTATCTCCAACACGCTCACACAAAGGGATCAGCAGTTTCCTCATGCATTTACTGTTTAGTCACATTAGCTTTATTTGTCAAGGACTGGGACGGAGTTAACTCAGTGAGAGAAGCTCACTACGCAGCTAATCTACATCCTTTTAAAGCACACACTCTCTTTTGCACACTGTGTTGTCTCCCCCTTATTATCCTTCATCCTTATTCATCAGGGTTTCTCTGACTTTTGGGGGGTGCCGTGAATCTGTTTGCAAATTCCCTCTGTCTCTCCGAACTTTTCTCTCCTCCTATGCACTTCTTATCCCTCAATCTCTTGTTTATATTACTTCCGCTGCTTATTCAGCACACTCCTCCAAACTCATATTTCTGCTATTGTGATGCCGTGCTCTCTGTATCACTCTTTTCACACCTCTGTTCCATCTGTTTTCATATCCATCACTCCCTATTTCTCTTGTCTCATTTTATCCCTCCCGCACTTTCACCAGCCCTTTCTTTCACCTGCTTGTCAGCTGTTTTTGTGAAACTCGCATATTGGCAGACTACAGCATCTCTCTCCTCCTTTCCTTCAGTTCCTCCTCTTTGATTTACCCCACTCAACGTCTCATCTGCTATCGAATTAGAACTTTCTACTTGTTTATTCTCACACTTTTTCCAACTCCCCTTTCTTCTCTCGTTCTGACTCTCTGCCATCCATGCAAAAAACTCCCATTTTATCTATCTTTTTTCTCTCCATCTTCCTCAGTTTATGTTTTCCTCTCTTTCATTGACTTGCCTAATCACTTTCTTCATTCCTCCTTAGCCTTCCTCTCTTTCGTTGCACCTTCCATCTCCTTCTTGCTCTCTGTCGCATTGTCCTGCTCCTGTTATTTACATCCAGTGGCAGTCAGATGGCTCAGCTGCCAACACCGACTACACTCTACAAGGACTAAACATCTGTCTCCCTTTCTCTCTCGCTCTCTCTTGCTGACTCCTCTCTAATTCTCCTCTACTGTGTCCTCAACTCGACTTATTTTCAAAAGTGCCTGGCTTATAAATTGATTTATTAGAGCCAAAGGAAGACAATAAACATCAGTAGAGATGAATGAGTCTGTGCAACTCCCAACAAGCTTGCATTAACAAGTACAGTGCTTCTAAAAAGTTTTCATCCCCCTTGGAAGTTTTCTAACATTAAATCGTGGTCAATGTAGTTTGGCTTCATCATCATGTCAAAGACAGATTTCTACAATGCAATGTCAGTTATTTAAAAATATATCATGTGAAATAAGTGATTACATAAGTATTAACCCCTTTAAATTGACTTGCGTGATTCAACATAGGTGCAGCCGATTGCTCCGAGAAGTCACATAACTGGAGAAATGGAGATCATGTGAGTGCAGTGAATTTGTCTCATGTAATTGTAGTATAAATACACCTGGATCTGGAAGCCGAGCCGAGCCGATGCGGGGATACGAAGCTAAACGAAACGCAGCGGCTCGCAGCAGCGGCTCGTCTTGGCTGGTAACCTTAAGTACACAGTGAGTGAACTTTTTTGTATGGCGACAGTAGGCTACATACATAGCTTTACACGGAAAAAACAGCAGAGGGCATTTTGTCTTCAGTTGTTTACAAACACGGGCGAAGTGAAGCGTTACGTCAGTGATGGTAGGTTGTCTGGCGACAAGGTGGAGGAAGGGAGAGGAAGGTAGCGGAATGGAGTATATAATCGAATATTCGATTATTAGGGTCCAGCCCTAGTCCAGATGTGCAAGACTGATTGGGACCTATTCAAACAGGCTCAATGCTGTCATTGCAAATTAAAGGGGTGAAAATTTAAGCAATCACTTATTTTACATTCTATATTTTTTATTAATTGAGATTACTTTGTAGAAATCTGCTTTCACTCATTTTTAAATAAATGAATCAACTGTATATATATAATAAGTATGGAGTCAAAGGAGGATCACATTACAAAAAATTGGTAATATCATGGCAGATGGGGCACCAAAAAAAACAACAACTTATTTTTCAGTTAAATAATTGTAACTTGAATTTAACATTATTGTTATTTGTTAAATTGAAAGGAAATATTATTCAAATTACAATACATTTTGTGAATG
>OMNN01096276.1:0-17726 GCA_900302755.1 Chromis chromis
GGCCAGTAACCCCCAGTTCACATTAAGATAAATTAAAGGATGGAAACCTGCTTGGGGAAAGAAAGTACAAAGAAAAACGAGGAAGGTAAAAAAAAGAGCCTCCTCACTACCTGTGCTGTGCTGTCTCCCTTGTCTCGTCACTCTGTCCCTCTTATCTCCTCCTCCTCCTCTCTACCTGAGTGCTGATTGAATTCAGGTGCATCAGCAGGCAGAGGGAGGAGGAGGGAGACAGGGCCCGCAGAGAGAGAGTGAGAGGGAAGCCCGTGCAGCAATCAGCTGCACATAACAGAAGGCCTTTGATTATTCTCACAAAGACAGACCATTCTTTTGCACAGTGCTGTGTAGAATGGTCTGTTTGCACCTCATTATGATTCTGCTATACAGGGGTAAAATGCTGTGGCATGGTTGTATTTCTTTAAACCCATCACAGTTTTCTTGGTTGGGGCTAAGAACAGATGCACCAACAGTATTTACTCAAAATAGTGACAAAAGAAATGTGTTGGTGGAACATTTGCTCGCAGGGAGGTGTGCACTGCACTTATAAAGTAATTCACCAAAACAATAGAAAAAACTGCACAATCAAAACCTTAAGCAAAACTTAAATTTTCAGTGCATGAGGGTGCTGCGCAGATGTTCTTGTGTCTTGTGTTGTGTCACCTCCAAACAGGGATCCCCTCCATGTACGTCCAGCAATGAGCTGGATGGGACGGGCAGCGAAGTCATGCATGTCTGTCCAGCCAACAATCACGGCAACACCCCAACCTTTGATACAAGACTCCAAGGCACTGCGCTACATGGAGAAACAGCACAAAGTCAGTGGACTCATAAACACAGGGGTTCAATTCTCATATATGTATAAACACGTCTGCCTGACCATGACTCCCACATTCCCAACGCATTCCAGGGAGAAGTCCACTCCTCCATTGGTCATCTCAGACAGCACTTGGTTGATGGGCTTATTGTGATCTTTGGGGTTCACAAACTCGTTTGCACCAAACACTTTAGCCTTCTCAAACTTCTCTGGATTGATGTCAACAGCTATAATTCTCTTCGCTCCTGCAACAGAACAGCCCATGACTGCAGCCAAACCCACAGCTCCCAGACCGAACACAGCACATGTGGATCCAGGTTCAACCTGAAGGTAAAGAGACTGTGAGTTGGACTTTTCACTGCTATGTACAATGATAAACACCAAACCTCCCAAACTACTGTGGAGCCACAGACAGAATGTTTCATGTCAGATATTTGACCGAACAAATATGTGATGTGGGTATGAAGTTAAGTGTAAATACATGTTGGACCATCCAGCAAAGACACACACCTTAGCAGTGTTAACTGCTGCTCCATATCCAGTGCAGACCCCACAGCCGAGGAGACACACTTTGTCCAGAGGAGCTGCAGGATCAATCTTGGCCACAGCGATCTGGTTCATCACAGTGTACTCTGAGAAGGTGCTGGTTCCCATAAACTGCAGCACCTTCTTGCCCTTACAGGTAAACCTGGAGTCTTCTAATGCCATCACATCGTAGCGATCAGCAGCCCTGAACAGATAATGCATTACAGTGATTTGAAATGTTTGCATTGCTCTTCTTTGCGATACAATGCGTGTCATTTTCAGAAAGTTGTTCTGTGTATACAGTGAGTACTATGCCACATGCAGAGACATGGTGCTTAAATTGTTTATACACCACCAAACTATTCTTACTATAAGCTTATGAGCACCTCTTCGATGAATGAAAATTGAGAGTTGAGAAGTAAAAGAAGAGCTCACCATCCTTTTTCACACTGGTTGGTCTTCGGACTCTTACAGAAGCGACATTCTCCACACTGAGAGATGAACAGAGGGATGACCGTGTCTCCTGAAAGATAAAAACAAATTAACACATCAAATTAACTTTTAGACTAACTTATAAGAGAAGAAATGGAAATGGGCTTTTCTTAAACTGAACTGAGTGGCACAGTCTTTGGTCAATTCATTGCCCTGTCTTATATATACAGAAATATGAGCCATTACACAAATTAAACAGGTGAGGCTGTAAGCTGTAACTGACCTGGCTGAAATTCAGTGACACCTGGACCAACACTTTCTATGATACCAGCTCCCTCATGGCCGAGGACTGCTGGGAACCCATCTTTATTCATACTCTCAAACAGGTGGTACAGGTCTGTGTGGCACACCCCAGTTGCCACAATCTGCACAAAAGACAACAAACACAATGAAAACACAGATTTTTTTGAACACATGGATATTCTCTTTTCCATATTAGTTATATCATCCTCTAAACCCTTTCTGTGAACAGCAAGAGTTTAAGAGGGAGGTGTAGGCTTTCCAAAACCAAAAGACCTGACGTGTAAGGAATAGATTGAATTCTGTTTTTAGCTGTTCTAATGTAAGACGCTAATGTTAGTATGTTCAGCTAAATACCTAACTTCCTTCTCATGTCCCACAAACCCTGTGATAGATAATCCTATGGACAGCACGAGCCAGCATATCACTGGGTTATCAAGTGGGAACCTCCCTTCACTGATGTTCCGTTAAGTTAGATCCATGACACCTTTCCGAGGTGAACAGTTAGCTCTAGCATCTTAGAGCCAACCCCCTCCATACCAGCTCTCACCATCCACCATCTCCTCTAGCAGAACACCTCAATTTAACAGCACAACCCATACTGTATTGTCATGTTCAACGGACCCAGGCTCCGTACAATGGAGCTCCGGTTAGTGACAAACTGATACCTACCCCGTTTTGGCCGCCAACTGACATTATTTCTCCTCATCCATATCCACTGACTAGAATTAACTGCTTTGTTTGACATTTCCTTTATCATCTTTCACAAATTCTGTCCACACACTTCCAATTCTCACAGTAATGAGATAACTGATCATGCTACTAACCCTCTACATCCTACTTCTACAGGACATACCCTAACTTTCCAACCTCGCTGCTCTGTTTCTGCTGTCAACACTGCGCATCGAAGCTTTTTCCTTTCATACTGTCACAGAGCGGGTCAGAGGCTCAAGCGCAGATCGTCAAAAGCACGACAGACAGGATGTTATAACAAATATCAATGTATTCACAATAGTAATGTATATACAATAATACAATAATACATGAAATGAATGATAACGGAAGTGATATGCTAAAGGCGTAACTGACCAAATCAAATGCTCCCTGGGCAGCCAACTACAGGTGTGGGGTGAAATTAAAGCTGATGCTAGAAACTAGCAGACAGACTTAATCTTACGAAACAAGATAAGCGAAGGCTGGACTGAAGTTAACAAAGGTACATATGAGGCCACACAAATTATCGCAGAACTGGCGGACTATACAGAGCGGATAAAGCACACACTCAATATACACTAACACAACACTAAACTGGAACCCACAAGAGAGTGGGGTAACTTAGCTGGCAGCCGGGGGAAGAGAGGGTCAAGCTACTCCTCTCTAAATAATTTGCTAGCCACTGTGCCACTATACTAAAGAAAATCTTACCTTCTACATTTAGAAGGGATATAGTCCTAAACTGGCGCAAACCTGAAGACTCTTTCTCCTTGGGAATTAAGAGTCCCCTTCCTCTACACCAAGCCTTTGGGATGACGTGTTTATCCCATACTATTCTTGATAACTTCTACAAGAATCTAAGAACATCAGGTGCACTTTTATGAACCCAGTAGAAAACTCCATTTAACCCTGGGGCTAAAAAAGCCTTTGTTTGCCTTGCTACAGCCTTGACCTCCTTTCACCTTGGTGGCCTAATATCAATGGCATCCTCTATCTCTCCTAGCGATGGCATGACAGGAGGAAGGAACATGTCTCTATTCTTCCCTGGGTCTGAGTGTGTGTTTTTTTAGGACTGAAATCTGAACAATGGGTAAAACCAGCTTCAAAATTATTGTTTCATCTTGTTGACATCTTAGAGTTAAAGGGTTTTATGGAGGGGATTTTGAATATCTCCTCCTTTCTTGAATATCTCTCCACAAATCGGAAAATACAGTCAACAGCCAGAAAAAATAAATCAATTTCTGGCATGTTTTTAGGAATGAAATGTTTTATAAATCAGGGTATGAGTGAAATATGAACAATCCCTTCTGTGAAAACAACACAGAGGAATAACAGTGGAAAGTTTGGAATGTGAAAGAAGTGGAGATTTCTGGCTCAGAGTATGAGGAAAAAATCATTTTGAGAAAATGGCCCTTAAATATTATGTCCAATTTTACTGGAAACCATTATTTAAAGATATAGATATCAGCATAAAACCAATTGATTATTTACATTAAGACTATCATTTTTGTATTACACATTTTTTGAAATTCTATGTTAAAATTTGCAAATGAGATGTTTCCTCAACTAATATGTGCTAATTTCCAACAATCTGAAACAAGGTGTTATTGAAGCAAAATAGCTCAAAATGAAAAAAACAATGTTTTTCCTATGATGTCTTTCCCTGATATTATGATCGTGATTGAATTTTGATATTCAAATTTCAGCTGTGTATTATGTGCGGTTTGTGGTAAACCAGCCTTTTCACTACCTCCACTGCAATTTTTTTGAGTGACCTACAGTTTCTGATCAATGAAATCCTGAAACTCTAATCTCTCACTAATGCAAACGCCATCTATTCACTAATTCTTACTCACAAGTGCAGTGGGACATCTGCGTATGTACATGTATATGCCTCGTTGTGAACATCTCTCACCTTGATGCGGACCTCGTTGGCCTGAGGCGGAGCCACTTCAATCTCCTCAATCACCAGGGGTTTGTTGGGCTCCCAGGCCACTGCTGCCTTGCACTTGATGACCTACAGGAGCAGTGACACCGGCAGAAAAATTCACATTTTTGGGTGCTGCATTGATTTAACTAAACCAGGGTGAGAAGGTGCTATGAAACACTTCAAGCACCCACACAAAGGCATTGAAAGGCATTAAAGTCAAGCATTTCTTTGCATTATGCTAAGTTGAGCTGTGAATAAAAAATTATACTTTAATGTCAAAGCAATCACTCATTCAAAGGCATCAAACTGACATATTTGCATTTTTTGATTGCATGTAAACAGCACAGTAAAGAGTACATTGTCTTACATACAGTTAGTCCTTGAAAAACCAAACATATAAAACGCAACTGTTTAAGGTCCATATGTGTTATTTGGCACACCTTTAATTTGATAGAGCAGTATAAGTTAGTGTAGGGTTGGCACATTTACTATTACTGAGTAATCCATTGAGTAAATCAATTGTTACGGTTGAGTCCCTACAGTGAGTTCTTTGGCTTTCACTATAATCTTTTTTGGCCTCCTACCACTTAGTCTTTGCCAGTATCAATAGTTGCTTAAAGTTGCCTGGATATTTTCAAACTGCGTTCCGGGTCGAATCAGGACATGAAACCATGCAGGCACAAGGGGAACATGCAAACCCCATACAGAAAGACCTCAGGATGAGATTTGAACCCAGGACCTTCTAGCTATGACAACTCTACCACCATGCCACCCAGGTGAAATAAACATGTATATGCAAAGACATATACATTAATAACTACATAGAAGAGCATTGAAACACTTATTGATTGCATTTTCAGGTATTAGTGAGTTTATTAGATGCACCCAGCCACACTTCAACCACTACATTAACCTCACAAACAGCAAAACACTCTCAAACATTTTATGAACACTTGAAAGTCTTTTATCCAAGTAAAATCTATTTTGCATAGCTTTGTTTTACTACCTACTAGGCTTGAGTTTGCAATATTACACTTAGAAAAACACTCAAACTTCACAGCTAATATGAGTACTCCCTTATAGAATTATGCACCTACCTTACCAGCTGTAGCCATATCTGCAGCAAAGGTAAGACTCAAAAATTAGAGAGGGGTTGAGAAGTAGAGGAGCTGCTGGACTGCAGAACGAGAAGGAGAACTGGATCTGGGTTCGATGTTTAAATACTGCTGCTGGATGAGGAGTTACGCAAACATCCAGATGGGCAGAGACTTTGAGGATTTATGATTATGATTGGACACTGGACATTATTGATGACTGTAAAAAATGAAAAGACGGAAAGAAAAAAATAAAAGGAAAGAAACAGAGAGGAAGAGAAAATGGAAATAGAAAGACAGAGAAAAGTTTTTTATTATTATTTTTTAGATCAGGTCTTGGTACTGTTAATGCAGACTCTATTTGAATGATGGTGAAAGTCCCATCAACACTTTGAGACACAGTCTACAATAATACATACAAGTCAAACACACAGTTACCCCCCTCCAGCTGTAGCCCTGGTCAAAACCTGGTCTGACCATGTTTGACAGTGTTTCCTGGAAAACAAAAGGTCAACTTCCAGGAAATTAACAGCAACAGTTGCTAAATGAACAGCCTCACCACATCTCCTCTCTCATTGCTCAGTTTGTGCATCCTCGATTCCTCTCCTAAGTAGAGGAGTTGAGTCAACAGGCATTCAACAAAATAAGACATCCTTGCTTTGGAGCTGTTGTTTTAATGTAACGTCAGTTAAATATGACATATGGCACAGCCGCATGTCCTGTCCATTGTTTAGTTATAACCTGTCAGATGGGAATAACAATGTTCATGATTACTTACAGTATATATTTAAGTTTAATTCAATTCACAACATGGCAGAAATTAAGTTAATGCTCAACTGCCTTTTGTTGTTATTTAGCAAAGACAATAAAGATCTGTTCTATTCTATTCTATTCTATTCTAGGCACTTTAGGCATGTCAGATTATGGATTTCTGCAGAAACAGAAACAGTGTGAACTGGACTGTAGAAATAGTGATATTTTGAAGATTATCACTACTGCACTTACACCACCTTTAAAGTCTTACATAAAACAACAAACATATCTTAGAAAATACACCCACCCTGGATTTGAAATCTTCAGTCTTTGTAACACATATTGACAAGATGTTGTAACTCTGAGACACATCTTTAACATTACTCCTGGAAGAAAAACTTTCTACCAAACCTCAAATTAATCTGATTTGAGCTGATAGTGAAGGTTTACAATAAAATGAAGCAGTATCATGTTGTCACACCTCTGTTTGAGAAGCTCAAACATTTACAACACCTATAATTGACCTACTGGCTTAAACCAAGATAACGATCAAAGCTGGAGCTGCTGGAGAAGTACAGTTATAACGAGCTGTTACAAAGACATTGCCTCAATCTCGAGGGTATTGTAATGGTGAAGGAGCTGAGAAGAGATCACCTCATCAAAAATTGAAACAATCCAGTAACACTGGAGGTTAATTCTTTACTAGGCAACTTGAAATATGCAGCTCTGCAGTGCTAATAAACTTATCTGTCATAATAATTACTCAAGCCAAAAATAACCATTCATTGCCCATGTTTACCTGAAGGGATGTTAAGGATACAGCACAAAGTTTTACCTGACTAGACTTGATGAGTACGTTCATTTATGAAACATGATGTCATCCAAAGCCAAGGAGGTTTCAAAAAGTTGCACCTTTGGGAACAGGATTCTTTGTGAATCCAACCCCTGAGTGCTTTCTGGGTTCCTGGGTGAATAAAAAAAACTGTGATAGTCGGGGTCAGTAGGGACCCAACAACAAATCTTTGCCCTACGACCCTCTGTTAGGACTGATCCGGCCATGTATATTGACACGTCCGTGTGAAACGTTAAATAAAAGTATTTTTGAGAGTGAGATATACTCAGTTGCCTTTATCTCTCTCTCTTTTTATTTATTTATTTATTTATTTTTTAGAAAACTTGGGTATGCCAGAAAAAGATTAGGTATGTTCCAATACATAGTACGTCAAATGTAGTACAGCAAAAATACCTGGATGTTGTACTAAATATGGTCAGACTTTGCAAGCCAGCATGTTTTTGATCATTCAAACCCACAACATCACTGTTTCACATGAGTAGAAAAAAGACTGAGGTGATGAGAGCACATAGACAGATGACGGCTCATTTCACACTATAGACTGCTAGGGATATATGAGGAACGTGCAATATTGTGACAAAGTGGTATGTCCAAATTGTATGCATATACCATGAAAGATTACATATTTTGTTGAGTACAGCTGTAGCGCATGAAGTTAAAAGACAAAGAATGCAAATGCTTGCCAATGCAGGCGCAATCTGAATGACAGGTAAAAAGAAAAGATAACATGGGAAATAAAAGGTATACAAGTGTGTTAAAGACGAGTCTTAAGAAAACGGAAGGCTTTGAAATAGCTTTGTTTTTATTATTTTAATGATCTACTGATATAACCGACATGGGTGACACTTTACATATTAATATTTCGCTGATATGTTGCAAATAGTGCATTTTCTATGATCAAATGCATGGCAATTAGTCAACATAGATAACACACCCAGTGGTAATTATAAGTAAGTAGTATAAGAGGTCAAATAAGACTTTCAAAGGTGAACAATCCCAGTTATGACACTTACTATCATCAGAATTCTTAGAAAATCATTTGCTTCAAAAGGCACTACTGTATATCAGAAAATAATTGTCTCTGATGTGTGGTAACTTGCACTCACTCGCACTTTCCAGGTTACTCCGTGATAAACAAAATATCCCAAACAGGTCATTTTCAATGAACCAATAAAAACTTTGTACAAAACAGTTGGGCATATCTTCCACTGCAGCATTTCTTGCCGTTTTACACCAACAAAGGCATTATTCTGCTGCGATTCTTCTCAATAACGGTGTAGATTTAACGGTTGAGATCATTAACAGAACACGCTGCACAGAGTGAACTGTGTACTCATAATCCTGAAGGGTGCTGTAGAGGTCCAATTTACATTTAGAACGGCTTCATTAAACAATCCGGCCATAAGGTCTTGGGGTTTTACATTATTACATTTTGATTAAAACATCTTCTAAATTTGACGACTTTCCTGTGCGCAAACTTACAAATGCATAAAAACACAAAAAAGAAAAATACATTCTGCATCTGTAAAAGCAATATTGTAACTAAGCTTTCAGCTCATGAACAATCACGTGTGATCCAAGTTTTCGGGTTCTTAAACAGAAAGGAAACCAAATAAATGTACAAAAGATATAATATACAAGCACCTTCCATTTACAGTAACAGATAAACATTGATATGAAAAAAAAAAATGCTTCCTACACAGACAGAAGTCAAACTTTTTCTTGAATGGTTAAAAAAAAGAAGAAGTCATGTCTAGCAAAACAGTGTAAATCTTTGAGCACCAGTAGCTGTGGTGCGGAGCAGCTTCAGTGATGAATTCTTACTGTGCATGCATTAGTATGAAGAACAAGTGGTTACACAGTACTTGTCAGTGTGCATACATGCAGGGGTTAATGTATGCAGGTGGGATTTTTTTTTCAACCTTTTGTTGTTGTTTTTTTCTTACAGCTGCCTTCATTAAGGAGTGTTGTTGTCCCAAAGCTCAGTAGCACAATGCAGATAAACCCAGAGTTCACAACACAGGTGTGTACATGGAAGGAAAGCAAGGCAAGAGTGCAGCAACACACACATTTAAACCTGAAACCATGCAAGCGAGCAAACCTGATTAAAGTCATTAGTGACTTCTGAGTCACAGCGTGAAGGTAGCACTTTGTTTCACAAGGCAGTAAAACAATGTTATCAGACACGAAGCAGTGAGGTTTTTACTAATGAGCAACCAAGAGATAGAGGGGGGAAGGTGAAAGAAATGACAAATGTTGCTGGATCACATCCAGACAAGTTAAGCTGTGATCATTTAGATGTTCTCTATCTAAAATGAACTACCTGCAGTAGCTAAGCTGACCTAAACATTAACAGAGAACAGTAGCTCACACTTCTACTATGCTGGGCAGACCAGAAAAAAGTAGTAAGACGAATGTGACATTGAATACTCTGGCCTTGTGTTTCTTTGAGGAGATCCGTAAGACTTTGAATGGTACAAATACACATTAAGTTGGTCACTAAAAAACATACAATCACACTGGTGGATAGCTCTGGTGGTGACGTGTAACATGGTTTGGTGGGAAGAGGCAATGTGTAACAGACATTTAGGAATAAAATCCCCTATTCAAGTTTTAATCAACATTATTTTTCCACTCTTTCAAAAGCAACGAACGTTTAAATAAGAGTGTTGCTTTCTAAAAAGTTATTATTTATGAAAATAATAAATTCAATGGTCAATTTGTTTTATAGTTTAACCACTGACAGCAGATAATTGTAAAACGGGGATTTAATTAAGCTATAATTTAGCTGAATTAAGTCTCGTATTTAAGTTACCTCTCTCAAAAATACAATCATTAGTTGTACTGTGATTAGAGATCCAACAAAGTGGTACACATAGATTATTTCATTACTGCAAAAAAGATGCAATTAAACATTTGGAGGACTAATTCACTGTTGACTTGTGAGTGTTGGATCACAAATAGCCTTGTTCTGTTTAGAATGGATACGGATATGCTTGATGGCTTTTTGGATTCTGCTAATGCCACGTACACTTGGTTTGAGAGGACATTAACCTCTGACTGTTGGAGCTATGCAGCACCTTTGGGTGGGGGGGAATTTACACACCAATAACAAGGCTAACTATGTGTTCAGTTCTACTCAGATCCATTTCCATTTTGGCACTGCTGTACTGACCCAGAGCTGGTGTCAACTGAGGCAAATTAAGTTCTCAAGTATGTATTTTCATGGCATGTCTGAACAAACAAATAATGCCAAGTAATTTAGTTTACTGTAGCAGACATTAAGACATTTAAATCATCACCTCACTGACCCCAAAATGTAAGCAAAAGCTTGACTTTCTCGTAAGTATGCTCATTTGCTTTGTTGCTAAAATTCATCTGAGAAGATAGATACCACTCTCTAAATATGAAGCAACAGTTAGTTAGCTTAGCTTTAAGATCAGAAGCCAGAGTGAGGGTTAACTTGTCTGTGTGCAGCACCTCTAAATGTTGGTAATTTAGACATTACTTTGTGTTTTGTTAATCCATAAAACAACAGGAATGTAAAAACAAGAATTTGTGCTTCTATGGGGAGTTACAGGCTATAATGGTATTTCTTAAAGCTAAGCTAAGCTAACTGCCTTCATATTTCATATACTGACGTGAAAGTAGTATTGCTCTTTTCAAATATTCTGCAAGAAAGTAAATAAGGTTCATTTCCCAAACTTCAAGATGTTCCTTTGTTAAAAAAAACAAAAAAAACTAGACATGTTTCCATATAACCAGCAAGCGACTTTGAAGCAAAAATGGAATTTGGCTTGTTTTCATGAACTGCTCTGGAGTGAATAAACTATGCTGCGTTGTACAGTCAGAAGGTGGCTGTAATAAACATTGTAGAAGGAGCTCGAAACAAAGCCCTTTTTTGGCCAACTGCTAAACAACTGCATCAATCTACAAGAGAAAACTGGAGAAATGTCCTCAGAAATGGTTTTCAATTGGGAAAGTTAGAATTATCAGCTGGCATTGGCCATGTTTCAAGCCAATACCATACTAATGGCAATAGACAAAAGCGATATTTCAAAATATGCATAAAAATACATTATGGAAACACAGTTAGTGTCTCCTCAGAGATGTTAGGTAATTTGCTTGGACTGCCGTTTTTTAAAATCTAATGATGGAAGCAAAAAAATCAGCCTAATTTGGTCCGAAATGTTTGGTCAGGTCAGGCTAAAGGAGCAGTATAACCTCTAGATGTCATTAGCAGGGCCTTTTAGAATAGTCACATCCCTTGAAAAGCCTTGGGGAAACTTTTTTTCCAACATCTTCAGTGAAACCCTGGTATGACAGCTTGCTGGCAAACAGGCTAACGGGGTTGAAAACTGGTGACTCATTGGTCCTGTGCAAACGATGCAACATCCAGTGCTTTCTGCTCATGGAGATAATCACTGATCTGAAACGTGCTGGATGATAGAACTTGGTCTCTTGATTGTTGGTTAAAGGGTTTAACTTTACCCCAATAAATTCACTTTAGATCAATGTTATGAAAAAAAATTCTCACAATCTGAGCGACAATTGGAAAGCTGACGTCCACTTCACATGCATAACTACAAGGCTTAGCAGTGATGAATGCCACAAGTGCAACAGACACAAAACATACAAACCAACAAAAGAACAATCTTAGACACAAAATGATAAAAAAAAATAAAGTACACAGGAAAAAGCAGAAGTGCTATTTTCAGTGTGTATACCAAGAGTTCTGTGTGTTTAAGTAAGGCAAAGTAGAATCAGATGATAGATTTTAAGTGTTTTCCTTTTGTTCGGGGGTTATGTTATGGCAAGCTAGTGACAAGGGGCACGTACGCACATCTTGGTTCTCCTGGAAGACCTGTGATCCGTCTTGACCTGTTCTGTATTTTCCGGGGTTGTTCTGGTTCACATCAGCAGAGGAGTGATTCATCAGTCGTCTATGTCCTCATACACGTTATCGTCAAAAGGCCGCGCCAAAGACGGCTGTATTCTGTGACGGGAGTACTTGAGCTGAAGAAGGTCTCCTACCTCGCTGATGACACTTAGCGCCTGTGGAGACATTTGTACAATAAAAAAGCTGTCAACACGAAGGGCAATATGTGGCTGGAGGAAAATTTAAAGCTGTACCCCGCAAGAGTTCTTTTTATGGAAAACACACACACCAGTCTTGTAAGATTGAATCACAAACTTGGGCTGAAATGGAGAATACCACTGGACCCATCTTTCACAGTTTTCATTCCTGTTCCTTGGGTGTTAGATGAAGTCACCAACAGGACATCTTGTTGGGGCAAAGAGGGCGATGAGTTCATATGGCATCAGATGTGGCATCCTAACAGTAGCAAGTGCTCATTCTGGCTGAAACGCTTCATTCATGCACATATTCATTCTTACTAGTGCATGGTTTCTTATATATGCAATTAAAACATTTTATACTGCATGGCTAACAATACTAATATCACTTTGGAGATTACTCAGCACATATACAATAATACTAACATAAGTGATAAGTAAGTACTTATGTCTTTTTTCCCCAAGTTTAAGCCGCACTAGTTCATTTTTTGCCACTTGGGGGCAGAAAAACATAAACATTAACATCCATCCATCTATTATCTATACACCGCTTAATCCTCTGTAGAGTCGCGGGGGGGATGGAGCCTATCCCAGCCGACTCAGGCGAAGGGGACACTCTGGACAGGTCGCCAGCCTATCGCAGGGCTACACACAGAGACAGACAACCACAGACAACCAAGCACACTCACATTCACACCTACGGACAATTTAGAATCATCAGTTAACCTCAGCATGTTTTTGGACTGTGGGAGGAAGCCGGAGTACCCTGTGAAAACCTACACATGCGCAGGGAGAACATGCAAACTCCACACACAAAGATCCTAACCGGGACATGTTTGCATTTCTGCTGGTCCTGATGCCATTAGACCACATCTACCAAGACTTTATAAAGTTGAAAGGTGGGAGCAGGACTGGTTCCAGAAGTGTTTATCCACACTCTGTATTCCCATTTCCAAGTTTTAAAAAAAATGTCTTAGTGTTGCTAAACACAGAAACATGCATGGGACCCTCCAGGATAACCTAACAACACTGTAGTGGACACTTACTGTTTAAAAAAAACCTTGTTTATCCAGCGTTTAATGTTTTATTGTTGCCTTGTAACTGGTTTAAAATAGGCTCCATAAAAATGATGATAATTATTGGAATTTTGGTGGTGGTTGATATTCTACACCTTGATCATGGAGAACAATCAGCAAACTAAAAATACTTAATTGTACGTTGCATAAATAAACAAAACACAGGGGCATAATTCACCCACAACAACCAGAATTGAAAAAGAATCGAGTTAAACTGCCGATTTTATGTTTTCAGTTGTTTCAAAACTTTCATTTACAGTAGGAATATCATGTAACAGGAACGTAAGTGTGGTGAGTGGATGTTTGAAGAGGTGGGCAGCCAAAAACTATACTCATCTCAACTGTACTATGTCTACATACACCTGCATTAGTTTCTCATCATCTTCCGAAAGATTATCTGCTGCATACATGCACAAAGATTATATTCTCAGTCTATATCTCTCCAATGTGATTTAAAAATCTTATGTCAATATTACATTAATACTAAACATGAATACTTTTTTGTTGCCACTGTAATATATTATGATATGGAAATAGGATAAGGACCACATCTATTATGTAAAGTGTCCTTAAACCTCGATATAATCCCTCTATATAGGTAAGATTAGACAGAGTGGATCCAAATTATGGATAATTTATTCTGTAATCTTACTAGAAAATAGTTCCACATTTGAATAATGCCTAGATAAAGCACAGTATCTCACAAAATGCTGTGGTCTACTAATATTAGCTGTAAAGCAAACTCATACAGTAGAACAAGAAAACCGTGTCAGTCTGTCTCATCTATAGGAAACCAGCAGCAGCAGAGGTTAGTTCAGCAAAGCAGCATCTTAACAGAATGTGAAGAAATGCAGAAAATAATAAAAAAGGCCTACAGAGAAAAGTAGTGCAATGAAGTTATCGAAATGTAATGGAATAGATCAGTGGTTCTCAACTGGTGGGTCGGGACCAAAAGTGGGTCACGAAGCCATTTTTAGAGGGTCGCAGAAGCACAGCATTAACCCCTAGATTTGGGTCTGCCAGCTTATTGGAGACATTTATGCTAAAACTTGCCAGAAATATCCCAAAATGTGCTCAGAATCTGTCAAAATGGGCCAAAATATGCCCCAAACTTGGCAAAAGTGTCCAAATATACCAACATGAGCAAAACATAAGCCAAACTTTTCCCAAAATGCGTCGAGACTACACCCAAATAAACCTTAGTTTGTTAACAGGAACAGCAAACTTCAAAAATTTGGGTCGTGACTGTTACATACATAGTGGGTCCTGAGGCTGGACCAGCTGAGAACCACTGGAATAGATAGATCTAAATATCTACTCAAGTAAGAATAGAAGGTATACTGAATTCAAGCTACTCCAACAAGTACAAATTCAACTGATCCTAATATTTCTTGTACATGTGCACTTTTGGGGGTCGTCTACCTTCAAGTTTGACTTTTTATTGAAGAACCAGATATTTCCGAACACAGATCTTAATCTTTTGCACCAAAGGCCGCCCAAAGTAGCTCCTCCAACTTTATAACTCCATGTGGACCATTCAGCGGCAGTCCTCAGGAAGTTTGTGCAGATTAGTTAAGACTTAACATTTGTTTAAGGCTAGGATTTTAATGTGGCTAGTGGAATAAAATCAGCATAATAATAAGAGGATTTAGGTTTATGTGGGTGTGTGTGACTGAGAAGACAAAACTGCGAAAGCTCACCGATGGATAAAAGCAACACACAAATCAATATGACACTTCAAAGTACAAGGGAACGATACAGAGAGGAAGGCTAACTGAGAGAGATTTTAACATCATGACAGATAAAAGCACTACAATACTCCCACTCCTTGTCTTCAGCCTATTTTGTTCTATTTTTTTTTAAATGCATAATAATAGTGGATAACATAGCCGTGGATGTAGCAGGAGACGGTCTGTATCTGAGCCAAATGACTCACGCATATTAGAGAGAAAAGGCAGGAGAAGGGTTAACCTCTGTGTGAGATGATTTACATTACTGTCAAAATAAGAAAAAGACTGTGGAGAATCTGAGCTACAGACAAAGTGGAAGAGCAGGCAGGTCTGCAGTGAGCTCATTTCAGTATCGCAGAAGGGCCCTCGTTGGTAAGAGTGGGCGGCTTTTTGATGTGTTGCCAAGAGCAATCAAAGCTCAACAGCCTTCACTTATACAGACCAACACCATGAGAAAAGCAGATGGTGGTCTGAACTGAAAACACTGGGAATATACTGTACATTAACCTGCCGAGTGATGCGGCTCCCTTCAATGAAACTTTTCCTGATGCTCTGCTCGTCCCACAGTGACAGACTCGTCCTTTGACAGACCTCTGTTCTAGGGATGTCTGACACAGAGCCTCGAGGGATTCGGCATGTCTGAAGTGACTCAAAGAATTCTCCAAAAGCAGGCATTTGAGGTCAGGGGAGATCATACCTGTATCCATCCAATTACGGACAGTTTTTCCACCCTTTAGACTGCCCTGCCTCCCTTTAATGTCACCATGATCTCTTAGCTTAGTTTCAAACAGCTTGAAGGTCATTACACCACTTTGGAACAGGAGGGCCCTAACTTTAAAGAGTAACTCTGGCACTATTTTTGTTCAGTCTGTACCACGCAGGCCTGTCAAGTGTTGGAATATTGGCATTTGCACCCTTCTCTTCGTTTTGGACTCCTGCTGGTAAACTGAGCAAACAAGCTACAAGCCTGAAAACTTTCACAAAAAAACTTGATGTGTGCACAAGTCTATTAATTAGCCATAACCCCCTGAAACTATACTTAGCAAAAGCACCAGTGAGCTTAGTGCAGCGAGGCTTGGGACTAACAATTCTGACTAATTAGAGGAATTCTAACAATCCAGAGAGTGTTTTTCACTGAATAGTAATAGCTTCAGCCGGACCTCTCTCCTGTGTGGGCAGGAAAGGCTGGGATGCGGCTACGCAAGACTAGTTAACATCAATATATTTCCATCTACAGGTGCTGCCGTCTGAAAATGTTTGTTTTTTTATATGGAAAATTATGCAGGTCTTGCAAACTAAATACAAGGTACATGTGTGTAGGAGCTGGAAAACACTTGTTTCATTGATTAGAATTAAATGCCATACTTGAAGCATCCAAACATAAGAAGGGAAGGAAGAAAGGACGAGGGGTACTTTTTTGTGGCCATGATGTAACAGGTGTTAATAAGACAAGCAATTATGCTATGCTAACGAATGTTACCCTATGTCATATGTTAAGGTTTTCAGAAAAGCCATCTTTGTATAGCGCCAAAAATGCCTCAAAGAGATGACTTTGGCAGATAGTGATTTTGGAAGGTAACAAGCATTCTGATAGGCTGAGGGCATAGGCAATAATGCACGGCCAATCAGCAGTGTTAGGAGAGCAGAGTTAGGAAGATATCACAATTTGGCCAAAATATGACTTGGGCAATTATGCTATGAGGCTAACGATATGAGAGCTTTGTCTTTTTAGTCTTAAGCACATCACAAATTCTCCTGGAGGAATTTAATGTATAGCCGTAACTAAGCAGGATTGTAGCAGGATTGTTGGCTTAAAAATATTTTTCACTAAAATGTGCTACAGTAGATGCTTGATTATTTGTATGTTTTAATAATATTCTTATCCAATGTAAAAAGATTATTATATAGATATTAATTTTAAAGCACAGTTTTGGTTTCTAGTCTGTCTAAAGGTTTGTCTTTCAAAGAAAGTCACCATTTACCCTGTTGAGCATGTCCTTTGAGTGGGCGGCAGAGATGCAGAAGCGTGCCCGTGACTCGATGATGGGCGTGGCAGGGAACCCAACGACCACAACCCCAATGTTCCTCCTCAGCATCTCCCTGCCAAACGCTCTGGTGGGAGAAACATGAGGAGACACAGCGTAAAGACAAGAAGAAATACAAGAGAACGTTTTTGTAGTTGCTGGACCAAAGAAGAAAAGTGTTTATAGCAAGACAAAAGGCAGGTCGACATACCACTGAGCTCCCAGAGTGTTTTATTGGTAATTGCCATGCAAGGTCTTGATCAATAAGATCTTCCAGGCAGTTTTTCAGGCACAAATCATCTTTTAAAATGTCACTCTGTGCATACACAGTATACAGAGCTGTTTAAACAATGATCATTTTATACAGGTTGATAAATAATCAATATTAAAAACAGGTAAAATAGTAAC
>OMNN01096277.1:3885-14821 GCA_900302755.1 Chromis chromis
AAAGAATGGGTCACTCTGAGGAGCTCAGTGAATTCAAACGTGGTACTGTGATAGGTTGACACCTGTACAATAAGTCCAGTCGTGAAATTTCCTCAATACTAAATATTCTATGGTCAACTGTTTGTGGTATTATAACAAAGTGGAAGCAACTGGGAACAACAGCAACTCAGCCACGAAGTGATAGGCCATGTAAAATCACAGAGCAGGGTCAGCGGATGCTGAGGCGCACAGTGTGCAGAAATCGCCAACTTTCTGCAGAGTCAATAGTTACAGACCTCCAGACTTGGTGTGGCCTTCAGATTAGCTCAAGAACATTGTGTAGAGAGCTTCATGGAATGGGTTTCGGTGGCCGAGCAGCTGCATCCAAGCCTTACATCACCAAGTGCAATGCAAAGCGTCGGATGCAGTGGTGTAAAGCACACCGCCACTGGACTCTAGAGCAGTGGAGACGTGTTCTCTGGAGTGACCAATCACGCTTCTCTGTCTGGCAATTCGATGGGCCAGTCTGGGTTTGGCGGTTGCCAAGAGAACAGTATTTCCCTGACTGCATTGTGCCAAGTGTAAAGTTTGGTGGAGGGGGGATTATGGTGTGGGCTTGATTTTCAGGGGTTGTGCTTGGCCCCTTAGTTCCAGTGAAAGGAACTCTTAATGCTTCAGCATACCAAGACATTTTGGACAATTTCATGCTCCCATCTTTGTGGGAACAGTTTGGGGATGGCCCCTTCCTGTTCCAACATGACTGCCACCAGTGCACAAAGCAAGGTCAATAAAGACATGGATGAGCCAGTTTGGTGTGGAGGAACTTGACTGGCCTGCACAGAGTCCTGACCTCAACCCAATAGAACACCTTTGGGATGAATTAGAGCGGAGACTGAGAGCGAGGTAATATAGTTACACAAGTCAACATATTTTATAACATGGATCTTGTCATTTTTAGACAGTTTAATGCAGAAATGTTGCATATTATACCTTTAATTTCCTGAGACGACAAACTGCCAAATATCCCCTTGTGCTGATGCTGATATTTTGAATAAGGTCTTCATTCTTTCTTCTGAGGACTCCATTGGCAGTCACTGGAGAATCAGAATGTGGGATTAGTTTATGTACAAAAAAACTGCTAAGAAAAGTTCATTAGAATACTTAAAAAAAATAAAATAAAATAAAATATTCTAGTTTAATTCTTTGCATAACACACCTCTGGTTGTTCAACTTCTTACATCGCAGTTGGTGATAAGCTATAAATATGACCAAGTAGAGTACAAGGCATCAATAAGAGGCATGTGAAATGAGCATCTCTCTGTTAATTAAAGATAATTAGTCCTTAAAACATCAAACTTTTTAGATTAACACAAAGTTGTGAGTCCAGCACCAGCCTCAGACAGAAAGTGACAAATAATGGAGATATAAACGCACACAAGAGACAGAAGCTGTTTCCATCTAACTGCCAAGCAGACTTTTGAAATGTCACCAAAAAGTAAAATGTTAATTATGTCTGTTTCTGCTGAGATGATGCTACTGTTACTATACACCTCCTGAGCGTAGAACAGATCTATAGCAAAAACACATGCAGGAGATCTTCAGAACAGATGAGCGTATTTTTTTTATTTGTCGCTGATGTTGTCATATGTCACGTCGTCTGAGGATGACTACAAAGAAAAGAGTGTGGAAATCTGCTAATTAGGTTTTCCCTAATATCAACTTCTGTGTCAGTCTAATACCAGCAGAGATATTTTTAGACAAGAAGTTAGTGGCGGTTGATGTCTTTAGGTTTCCTTGCTAATATTTTTTTTTTTTTATTTCTTTCCTGTTAGTATTCATTATTTGTCAAGCTGGAAAAACGGAATTTCAACCATCAGGCCACCATTTTTTAGATGGCAGACAACAATCACAATGATTACTCGAAGATAATTAAATTGCGTCAACAGGCAGAAGTAGATGGGTTCTTCACTGTTTTTGATGGATGTGTAAACTCAGGAAGAAGTAGAAAACTGCTCTAAAGCCTGCTACAACTATAAATAGAAGTAGAAGCATCGGTGATGGTGAGTATTGAAACATATAAAATGCCCAATAAGAGTTGAGCTTATTCTCTCCAATTTCTTAATTTATGTGAATCAAACTATTACACACTCTCTGTAGCAGAAGTATTGTTTGAGGTACTTCATTCTTTTTCATTTGCAAAACTAGCAAGTGAAACATTCACATGGTTCAACTGGAATAAGATGTACATTGTCACATACAGTAATGGTAATTTTAATAGCCTTTAATTCACATGACTGCTGATTGAGGGTCAGCTGGAGTGCCTGTAAAGCTGTTTAATTATAGTAAGATTACACTATTTGCCTCTCATGTCCATATATTTTGCCTATTTTTGCCCATGGTTTTAGATTTATGTGTTTAAAAATCACTTAAGAGTTGAAATTCAGGTGTCAGTATAATTTGAGATATGAGGTGATGAGGAGCTTCAGTCTTCTGAACATTATTTTTGCAGCAGGTTGTGGATTTTAAGTATTTCAACTGTTTTCACAGTGCATGATCTTTCATGGTCACTGAACATGGTGGTTGACTCAAGTTCTATACACTTTTTGTTACAGTTAGGTCACTACAAGATTAAGGCCCCGTCCACACGGAAACGAACCCAGGCGTATATGCACAAATAGTTCGTCAAACCGGTGTATCATCCACACAAAGCCGGCGTTTTGGGGTCTGAAAACGGTCATTTCTGAAACCAGGTCCCAGAATGGAAAGATTTGAAACCGGCGCTTCTGCCATTCCGTGTGGACGTCGTAACCGAATAGTTTCTGAAACGCTTGCGTCATAGCTCCATCTCTCGATAAATGCGCATGTGCCAAACCCAAACTCAGAAAAGGACTACAACTATGGCGCCGTACAGTGTTGCGTGTGTGCTGCTGAAACAAGTCACCCTATTATCGCTATTACAGCAAAGTATTCTTCTTCTGCATTATCACCGTGTTCACCAAACAAATATGGAAAGCACAATACGCCACTTCATGTTCTATGTTTACATCGTATCAGATTTCTGTGCATGCCTAAAGTCCCGCTGCCAGTTTCCGTTACGCCGTCACAGCGCCACCAACAGGCCTGGCGTGTGTTTTACATCGTTTTCAGGTGTATCAACTGAATTCGTCTGGTCGGTCACATTTACTGAAACAGCTCTGTCTTTACGAAGAACATTTTGGAAACGATATGCGTTTTGGCTTTGTGTGGACGGGGCCTAAGGCCTTCTTCAAACAAACATTTTCTTGTACGCTTGGGCCTCTCGTGCACACGTTTTAGGTCATTAAAACAGAGATTTTTTAAAATGCCTTCTTGAGTGAAACATTTTAGAAACCCCAGTATATCAGCGCGGACATGTCAAACAGAGAGTTTGCGAAACAATGATGCCACATCTTAATTCTTGCATTCCTATTGTTGCTTTGTATAGTTAGCATGTGCCTGAAACAAGAACAACAACGATGGTGGCTATCTCCCATTTTGCTGTTGTTGTTTGTTTGTTTAGCATTTGGTTTAGCACATACAATTGCAAGTTCACAGCTTAACTCTACATTGCTGCACCACTTCACCGGCTAGCTAAAACCTTTTGCGTCTGCTGTGCCCAATTGTTGGTCCATGGAATAATGAAATGACAGTCATCTCTGGTATTTGATGTCTTGTTGATACACAGCATGCTTGTTAGAGCATTTGTAGTCGTTTTTGTGTGTTCATGTGTATGGGGATATTTTATAAAATGATGGTCGTGCGTACATATTTTTTAGAAAACGGAAATGAAAAATATTCGTCTGGAAACACATCTGTATTAGTGTCTACAAAACTCAGCTTTCTAAAATAAATGCAAGCAAATAAAAGTTCTAAGTAAGTTAGGTTGTACTTAAGAAAAAGTTTCCAAACAAAACAGGAATAGAAAATAAATGGCATTCTCAGGAAAGGTAACCTATTGACCTCTTTGGTTGAATCAGTGGTACAAAATGTTCCAATATGTGCAAACACATTAACATTTCACTGCAGCAGATTTTCATTTTATATGTGTTGCTAGCGGGAAACACTAACGGATACCTTACTGCAAAAAAAACCTTCAAGTATCAATGAATATATTGTATCAATAAACTGATACATTTTCCATAAATCCTACATGATTTCACACACATTTTGTAATGTCAGCCTGAATAATTTTTATTTCTATCAACAAAACAGAGTTTTTAACAATGATCTTGCTCTATTATGATACATAAAATGCAGACGAAGCATTTGACAGACAGACAGTAAATAAAGGACTTCCTAGAGAATGGTGTCAGTTCATCCACGTATGTCTTAGATAAACCACCCAACCAAAGCCCTGTCCGGGTGTCTTTGCTTTTTTCCTCAGTGATCCAGGGGCTGGCAACAGTAGGAAGACGAGCTTCCTCGCCAGGCTTTGTTCTCTGTGACTCCCCTACGGTAGCTTTCATTTGACTCCCAGTGTGAGTTCCGTGTTAATTAGGTAAATGAATACGTGTGTACAGACGGGGCCACCCTGCACTAATAGCGACACCAGCACAATCGCAACAAAAGGGCCCCACCAGCTAAGGCTAAGTTTGTGATTAAAGGAAAGGCCTCTATGGCGAGGTGTAACAAAACGGCATACAGCGGGCTTTGAAGCTTATTTATGGCGCTTTATCTAATCCCTACCACCCGTGGCTATGGAGGAGATATGGATGTATTATTCATGATAATGTATGGTGGTGACTCTTATGCAGATTCACAACAAAGGCAAACTTTCTTTTCGTGCCTCCAAACGGCCAATTAATTTTTTTTTCTTCCTTTGACTGATGTGGAGCAGATCAAATGAAGAAGAAAAAAAGACCAGTGTTTTTGACGTTCGGTGGACTGGTTTACTGTATGTTCTTGTCTGTCTTGTGAGTCTCTGAGCCCTCCAGCTATGGGCTTCCTTGGCAGAACTTCTGACTACAAATCACAGTTTTATTCTTCTCACCTAGGGGATGCCAGAGATCCTCCATAGTCCTGGTAGTAAAATTTGAACTCAGTCCAAATCCACATCACGAACACACAGGTCACAAAATAAAGAGGGCTCCTTAAAGAAACAAATCTACCCGAAAACATCTGAAAATAATTGGCGGTGTACCTTGCACTTCTGAATGTTTTGTATTGTTTGGTGGTGTTTCTGTTCTCTTTGTCCTGTTATGTCTAGATTTGCAGTGTGACGTTAAAAAATATGATGTGGATAGTTGAATATTTGGCTTAAACATGCAGCTTTTTATTCAGGAATCTATTCTGGGTCAAGGTTACATGTCACAGGGGGCTGAGAATCAGTATGATGGAAAAGTTTTTTACCAAAACTTATTACAATACAGGAGACTCAGTGTAGGAAGGATTTCTTGAATGGCCTGTTACTGTTACAGGTTAATCTCTGGTTCCATATCAATTCTGTAACTATTACTTTAAACCAGACAATAGTTCACAATACCAAATAATATCATGGTCATTAAATTAAGCTTCAGTTCCAAACAGTCACCGATCAACAAAAACTAAACTGTAGTCAGTTTTCTTTCTTTTATCAATCATTTGGTCAACTGATGCCCAGTGGCCCATTCAAGTTCACCTACAACATGCAAGGGTTATACATAAAAATCTATATAACTATTTTCCAGTCATTATGGAATACTGTATTTAGTTTTTTCTTGTTTTTCCCCCCATCAAGTAAGAAGACATCCCAGCACCATTTACTTGTTGAGTAAATAATGACTTTATGGAGACTGGTTGGGATCCTTGGACAACCCAGATGAGGAGGTTGGTGAGGAGGAGGGATGCACCAAAGGAGAGTGCCAGAATTACAACAGATTTAAAGAATGGGGTCTAAGGGCTGATTGACTTGGGGGAATGTGGGCAGATAGATTTTGACAGTGTTGGAAAGCAGAAGTGAGTCCACAGATCTTCCTTATTGAACTTAAACTCCATGACATGTGAACTTTTGTAGTGAAATCCAGTATGTTCCCCTTAATAATATGTGGTGACTCTACACCTGTAATATTCAACCCCAAAAACATTTTGAGCCCAGTTATTGCCCACTTTTCTTTATATTACTGATGACAAAATGCTGTTGGAAGCTCGTGAAGACGCACCTATTACTCAATATGCTACATTTTGCATAACAGCCACAGGAAGGTAGACAATAATGCTCATCATGAAGTTCAACTTTCAGGCCTCAAATGTCATTTAAGGATTAGATCGAAGGATGTGTTTTCTGTCTTCATGTTTTAGCTCCACATCTTGACTTAGCAGCTGATAAATGGGTTCCTTGTGATCCTTTTGGCCGCAGGAATTTCAAAATCAATCAAGTCCAAAGGAATTCTTCTTTGCTGAATGATGGGGTACTTAAATGGACACCACACAGAGCTTGGTTTTGTTCCGACTGTTGTTTATGTTTTTATACCAGTACATGATCAGTTGTCATGGGTCTTTGAACAAGTGCTTGATTCATTTTTGCAGGTGACATAGCTGTATGGTCATCTAGCTCCAGGGAGCGTGGTTCCATTTTCAGATTCATTATACATTGTAAAAGAGAGAAAAAATGAGTCATACTCCTCTTTGATCGTTCAGTAAACATCCATTAAACGCACAGAAAGTTTTATTATTCACTTATTTGCATCCAAGCTTGCAAGCTTGAGGTCTTCTTGTTGGTGCATTGCTCTGTATTTTGACACATAAACACCACCTGTAGATTAGTGGAACAATGTGACACCATTGGTAGAACCATGTAGGACTGTACATATTAATATACAAGTATGAGACAAACAAATCCAGGACCCATTCATAGGAACACAGCTCCACAGGGAACCTTTAGTTTTCTCAAATTTTGCAAGATTTTCGCCCCCAAACCTTTGCTTTGTTTGATGAAATATCAATAAACTGAGTGCAACATGACTTTAAAGCTTTTGTTTGGGCTTTTATAGCTTTTAGGGAAGGTAGAAACAAGTTTGGTTAAAGTTAAAAGGATACAGTTCCCAACAGTAGAAAATCCATCAATTTTCAACTCATTCTAATCACAGGCTGGGTTGGAATTGCTACTGGATGGATAAGTCAATGCCAAACAATCACGCGTGTGCAAAATAAAAGACTGTCATTAATTCAAAAGCAGTTAATAATGGATGAGGGAAGACATCACTGAAAGCTATTTACAGTTTGAGGAGGCAGACATATGAATAGATGACCCTTCCCTCTCTCGCAGTGACAGTCGAGGGTTACTTTACAAAACTGTTGGCAGCAGAAGATCTTCCTGTAGCCGACAGACAGAGCTGCTGTCACTCAACGCCGAGCTGTCACCCTCTGCTGAGATACCACGAGTGCGTGAATGTGTGTGTGTGTAAGTGTGTGTGTCGATATGACAGGTCTGAATTAATGAGAGGTACGTGTCAAGGGGAGAGAGAGACGTCGAGGAGTAAAGAGGGCAAAGATGGCGGCTGAGCAGTGGCGACTACATTATGTGTGTATGTGTGGATGGCACTTAAAAGGATAATTTCAGTGTTTCCTGCTTGGTTATTTCAGGTGAAGTCTGAATCAGATGAATCTTTAAAGGTACAATCCTTGACAGTCTCTTATTAAAGCATCTCCTGATACTCTATATTTCTGGTTTAAAGAATACCAGTAACCACATTAGAGCTTTTAGATTTATGCTTGTAAAACTTTACGTCTTGTAGACTTTCTCTGGGCCAAAGTCTGTGGTGTGCAGGGGATGGTGTCATTTATATTTCAGCTTGGAATAAAAAAGAGAAACACCAGCAACAATGTGTTACAAGACAAGAAGAGTCTACAGCCGCACTGGCAGCTCTGTGGGGCTGCACTTAGACAGAGCAGTGCTATTTTCTAACTTCTTAACATGTTCACAATTACAACAATTACATGCAGGGTTGCACGATATACGGTTTCAGCATCAACATTGCAAAGTGTGGATCAGCAATAGTCACATCGCAGAAAGTGTGATGTGAAGTAAAGCAAATTACCAAACACATCATGCTGCAATGTTGCAAAGTTGCAGCACGATTGCAAACTTGCACGGTTCTCGTTTTCCACAACTAATCTGTAAGCAAAGTCTGACTGGTATAACTTACTGCGATTTAAAGATTCTTGGACGCACAGTTCTTTTTGTAACTTTATTTAAAAGACAGGAGTTTGTTGACATGCAGATTCTGAATGTGAACAGCAAAATGAATGATAAAAGCACTGAAGAGGAAGCAGTGGTTGCAAAAACAAATGCAATATTAGTGTATTGAAATATTTCTGCAACAGAAAAGATTATATTTGGACCAAAAACAAGTATTTTGTTGGCAGTATCTTGCAAATGTTGCAAATGGCCACATCTGATTATCATCCAAAGCAAAAAATGCCTTTCACAATGTTATACCAAATGAGAAAGTTACACACCTATTTTTGAACTGCTGAAACAGTGGTCACAAGTCAAACACATGGAGTCCTACATACTGTAAGTCTGACCATCCACTTTATTAATGAGGACTAACAACTGAAAATTCGCTGTTTGCAAACAGCATTTTTCCTGGATGATCATAAAGTGAGAACATTGCAACGAGGATGAGAGAAGCGTCGGCTGCTTATTGCCTGCATGAGAGACGTCAAGTCTGTTAACAACAGACAATGTGGTGAACATGATGAAGGCTGCCGCTCTGAACAAGTGGACCAGCATGCAGGGCTTTGACCACAGACTGCAGCTTGCAGTTGGTAAGTTGTACCCAAGCTATATTTACCAAGCAGCTTTTCAAAAATATGTCTCACTATTTATTACAGAAAAACAAAATATTGCAATGTCAGTTTATTTCCAGTATCGTGGAGCCCTAATTACATGCTGATGCACATATAATGTTTACCATGTTTGCCATCTTAGTTTATTATGTTAGCATGCTGATGCTAATTAGCATTAACACATTTCCCTAAAATCCAAAAATATCAATCTCCGATAAAATTTAAGATTCTCCTCAGGGGACCATGAAGGTAGTTGTTTGTGCACATTTTATAATAGAGCCTGCAAAAGTAATGACTGCTGCAATATCAAGTGTCGACTGTAACTGTACTGTACAGCAACTATACTATGTACTACTGTGTTTTAATAATCTGTTTAAATACGGTTAATTTGGCTACGAATATGATCAAACAGGACAGAAAGAAACATGGATCTGACTACATCAAACTCTGCAATCATATTTAAAGGTTAGGACAGGTAGCACTGAATAAAATCACACCTTCTTATTGTACCTGAGCTGTCTCTGGTTCAAAATGACAGTTTGAGGAATATAAATCAATTTGCATTTGCATGATCCGTGAAAGAATCAATTAACTCAAATGAAAACAGAACTTGTCCATCATCCGTAGTGGTGTCAAGCAATGCAGATAGTTTTGGTCCAGTTTGAAAAGGTTTTGAGTTACCGGCCTATGATGTGTCAATGTGGAGCTCAGAGTATTAAAAGCAGCACTTAAGATTTTTTATTTTTATCTTTTCAAATTAAAGGCCAGATTTAAAGGAGCAGAGGCCAAGCTAGGACAACTTTTAACCCCTAGTCAAGTTCCAAAATTGCTGCATACTACACTTACCACAATGCTTCTGGATAGCATCATTTTTCCAGTCATACCATAGAAAAAGCATTAAAATTCAAAACTTCACCATCACCATCTCAGTAATGTTAATAAAGGCCTCACTGTGCTGCTTTACTATCTACACTGTTTTCTTTCCTAAACAGCGTGTCAAATGTGACGCCTTGCTTTTGAAAGCATGTGATGCTCCACATAAAGGGGAAGATATATGCGGGTTGACTCAGATGGGCAAACCTCAGCTTGTGTGTGTGTAAATGCGTTACTGTGTAAATGTGTGTGTGCCAGTTTCCCCTCCTGACTGAAGGAGAAAAACAGCCAGGGAGAGTCTATCAGCGTGGCACCCTGCTCCAGAACATTCTTGATGAAGCAAAGGTTGTCTTCATTAGGTGCATTAATATTCATGACGAATGGTAATTTTGACACAGAAAAGGTCTCAGTAACCTTTTCTCGTGCATTTTTTCACTTCTCAAGGAAATTACAGTCCGGCAATGACTTAATTAATGCTTGGTTTCCTCGCCAAGTCGTTTGAGGGCCTGTCACTTTGAGGTTGGGGTATCTGTCTCACACCGACAGCGATTGAGAAAGAGAGATAGAAACAGAGGGAGAGAGAGAGAGAGGAAAGTAGGATTTCAGAGAGATAGGGAGGGACAGGATCAGTTGCTTCTGCACAGGCTTATTTACCAGTAAATCCTCCACTCTGTTTTCCTCCATATGCTCCACCCATCTCTCTCTCTCTCTCTCTCTCTCTCTCTCTCTCTCTCTATACATCTGCCCCTCTGTTCCTCCACCTCCTTCAGTCACTGCGTTGTGGTGTGTTGGTATATGGAGGATGTCACCCTCAAGGCCCTGCAGGCCTCACATTTCAGCCGGGAGATCATGAGATGTGACAGGATGTGACTTTTCACTTTCCTCTCTTTATCATCTCAGGGATCGTTCTGCAACATGGCTTCAATGACGCCGAGCAGCGAGACACTGCAGTCCTCGATGTATTCGCAGTCTAGCGGCTATTGCAGAAATACATTTTTTTTAAAGAACAATCCTTGTCAAGCAAGACTGCCAATGAAGAGAGCATGTGCATAAATGTCTTATTTCACACTATATTTTTAGCACATTTTTGAGATCCCACTAGAGCACAATTCATCTAAATTCACTGTTTATTTTTCTGTTTGTGTAGGATTGCAACAAAAAAATTCAAGGACGGCAGACAATAAAAGGGGCCTTCTGAATTTGACATAACAGGCTGTATTGCATTTTAACCCTGTAGGAACACATTTTTATGAGACTGCAACCAATCATTGCATTATCCATCAGTTGTAACAGCAGT
>OMNN01096283.1:0-12612 GCA_900302755.1 Chromis chromis
GATAGCATCATCATCATTAAGTGCGTAGATATTCGTAAAAGAACTGGGTCTTTAGCTTTTTCTTAAAAGTAGAGAGGGACTCTGCAGATCGGATTGAGTTTGGTAACTCATTCCACCACCGGGGGAAGAGCTCTGTTGAGAGGGTGGGACCAGGCGCCTTTCATTGACAGAGTGTAGTGGGCGGAGTGGAGTGTATACCTGGATGAGGGAGTCCAGGTATACAGGAGCAGATTTAGTTGCTGATTTGTAAGCGAGCATCAGGGTTTTGAATTTGATGCGAGCAGCGACAGGGAGCCAGTGGAGAGATATTAACAGCAAAGGTTTGAATGTGCATGCAGGGAGACCTGCCAGTAATGAGTTGCAGTAGTCAATGTGTGATATTACTAGCGCCTGTACCAGGAGTTGGGCTGCATGCTCGGACAGGTAGGGTCTGATCCGCCTGATGTTGTACAGGGCAAAGCGACATGACCGGGCCACTGATGCCACATGGTCCTTCAAGGTTAATTGGTCATCAAGAAGACTTAGTGGGCATGAGTTTAGTTGAACCAAGCTGGATATTGATCTGTGTTGGCAAAGAAGGACTGGCTGGGATGACCAGGAGCTCAGTTTTGGAAAGATTGAGCTGAAGGTGGCGCTCTTTCATCCATTCAGAGATGTCAGAAAGGCAGGATGAAATCTGTGCCGAGACAGTTGTGTCATCTGGTGGAAATGACAGGAACAGCTGGGTATCATCTGCATAACAGTGGTATGAGAAACCATGAGAGCGGATGATAGCACCAAGTGAGGCGGTGTATAGAGAGAAGAGAAAGGGACCAAGCACAGACCCCTGAGGAACGCCCGTGGATAGTCTGTGTGACTTAGACACTTCACCCATCCAAGAAACTCTAAAGGATCTCCCTGAGAGGTAGGACATGAACCTGCTGAGGGCAGACCCTGAGATGCCGAGCTCATAGAGTGTAGAGAGGAGGATCTGATGGTTAACAGTGTCGAAGGCAGCTGACAGATCGAGCAGTAAAAGAACCGAAGACTGACCAGCAGCTTTTGTCAGATGCAGTGACTCAGTCACAGAGTGCAGTCTCAGTAGAGTGGATCCGCTTAAAACCAGACTGTTTTGTATCAAACAGGTTGTTATTGGACAGAAATTCTGAGACTTGGTTGTATTGTATATTAACACTGGGCTGATTTATTTCTTTAAGCAACAACCAAACTTTTTGTTAACATAACATCTGTACAGGTATTTCAGCCCTGACAGTCTGAATATGTGGAGAATCAGTCATAAAAGCTGTTGTTCTGCATTTCTTTCTGTTGTATTTGACTATTTATCAGTGTTTTCAGTTTATTTATGTAGCTTGACAGATGGTTGGTCACCTGATTTATGCTGATTTACGTTAGAATTAATGTAAAACAAACCATGAACACAGATCAGAAATTACCTGTAAAGCATATTAAAAGTCTGCGCTGTCATAATTAAAACTATTGGAGACTGTGAACAAACTTGTATATTTGTCGGAGAACATTTTATTAAATAACTGTGCTTCTCTAGAGACTAAAGGTTGCTGAAATCATTTAATTTTGACTGTTAACTTTTACCTCCACCTCTGCACTCATCCACGTTCCAGGTGCAGTTAATCTCGAACGGACTTAATGTTTTCTGTAGGTGGCACATGTCAAAGTAACATCCACATAAATGCCAGGACTGAAGGCTTTCCAGCAGAACACTATTATAACGAGACGATCAGTGTTGGACACTTGAGCTGTGAGTGTCCAAAAGTCAGCCAGTCAGTTGTGGCTGACTGGTGATCTAAACATAATTGGATATATAGTTTTCTTTTATATAAATATTGTAAGATTGCTGAAACTTGGTGAACAGCAATGAAGTATAGTGTTAAAAATGTAAAATAATACTGCTGATAATATAGTAAAATATTCCAAATGCAAGCTGTAACCAACAATTAACTGCTTCATCATTGCCATCACATTGAAATCCACCTTGTCTGACTGATGTGAAGACTGTGACTTATCTTATTAATGTCCTAAAGATCACTGTAACTGTATCTGGGTGTTGGGCAGTTGTTCCTTTCTGTCTGCAGATGCTGCAAAACTCCTAACTGGTACCAAAAAACTGGAAAGCATCCCACCCTCACCAGCATCCCTGCTCTGGCTACCTGGTAAATACAGAATTGATTTTCAGGTTCTTTCATTTATTTCTAAAGCTGTGCATAGGTTGACACTTTGGTACATTTCACAACTTCTCTGGCCCTCTACTTTACCTCAAGGCCTCTCAGACTGTCAGAACAACTGCTTTTAACTGCTCCACGATCGATGCTGCTGGGTAAGGGGGGGGAGATCGTGTCTTTGCAAAAGCTTTCCTCATTCAGTCAAATGTTCCTCCTCCACTGACATTTTTAAGAAAAACATCAGGATGTACATGTTTTCAATGGCTACTGGTTGCTCTCAGTGGTCTTAATATTTTAGTATTTCATATTTGTTGAATTTCAGAAACTGACCTTACAAGTTGTTATTCTGTTTTACCTTGTTTTTTCTTTAGTATTTTAGATTTGTTTTGTTTTACAAATTGATTTTTGCAAGTCTTTATCCTGTCTGGCTTTTTGCACGTTTTTATTGTACTTTGGTCAATTCAGGTTGTTTTAAAAAGTGCTACTTAAATCAACTTAAAGTTCCATCTTCACAATACAAACACAGCAGATATTCAGTTTTTGTTCCAAAAAGAAGGAAAAGCTGAAAATCTTCATGAAATGTGATGCTGGAACCAGAGCCGGCCCTACCCAATGTGGCGCCCTGGGCGAGATTATATATGGTTTCATCAATCATCAGTGATTTACATACGCTTACAAAAGAAATCGAATAGCATTGTTTTATAGTAATGTTAATTGGGCGATGCTTTACATTTGAATCAATGTGAGGAGTTAATAGTAATAACTAGTTTTAATTAGGGGTGGGACTTTAACGCGTTAATTGTGATTAATTAATTACAAGAAAAATGACGTGTCAAAAAACTTAACGCATTTAATCACAGTTTGCACTCCAGACAACATCGTCGTTTGCAATCCCTAGTTGGTTGAGTATGATGTCTGCTTGCATTAGGTTGGGTGCAAGCAGAAGCCGTGCGTGGTTAAGAGCAGTGTCGCACAACAGAGCTCCGTGGTCTTGGCCAAGCATGTCTGAGCCCGATGGCAAGGGAACCTCGACGACCGGAGACACACCTAGCTGCAGTGAACAGCCATTGATCCATTAGGATTCATCCGCTCTTACAGGGCCAGACAATACGGAACGTTTGTCTGTGCATGAGTTCCTGGTCCACCGACCACACTGATGCACAAGACGCGTCAGAGCTAGGAGGCTAACAACAACTAACAGGAGGAGTCCGATTAGAGTGCATTGCTTGGACTGATGGAGGGCAAGTTTCATTTTTAAAAACTGCCTGATGGAAGGCTTGAGAAGAGCGTGGTTTTGTGCAAATTGTGCAAAAAACTATTTGCATACCACCGAAGCACATCAAGCCTACGGTACCACCTGAATGCAAAGGATGTTGCAATGAGAACAGAAACCGCCGGAGCCGTTAGCGCTAGCAGTCCTGGTCCGAGTACAAGCAACTTAACTGTAGGTCTGTTTATTTTTGGCCAGGGATATTTTTCTTTACACATTTTCAATGGCCAGGATTTCCACTGTTCTGAATGTACTTGAAATTGTACTTTTAATGTAAAACAAACATTTTCAAGACGTTAAAAGAGCTCGAGTTTAAATAAAGTTCTATAAAAGCTTGAATATAGCCACCATTATGATTTATAGTGCCATTGTCAGACTGATGCAAAATAAACAATGTTTTGTTGTTTAAATGTATGTGTGTGTCTTATCATTTGATTCAGTCAGACCAAAATCCATTTAAATTGAAAAATGTTGCTTCTTGTTGCAAAATTGTTATGCGATTACAAAGCCTCTATTTAATCAGATTAATTTGTTTAATCAAGTTCCACCCCTAGTTTTAATATAATTATATCGAAGTTGAAATTTTTCCCGATTTTGTGGTGCCCCCTGGAGGCCAAGGCGCCCTAAGCATTTGCCTATATTGCCTAATGGGCCAGGCGGCTCTGGGTGGAACCAACAAATGACTCAAATATTTAAATATACAAACTCTACAATAAACATGAAGAATAATAAACCATTCATATATATTTATATTGAAATCATCAGATAAAGAGATCAGACCAGAAGTTTAAGAAAAATGCTTTTATTTTTTTACACCTTTAAAAAGCAAAATTTTAAAGCACAAAGATTTACTCTGTATATAAACACCTCTCTTCCTTGGACTAAAAAATGGTAGCATTTTGCACATTGTGCTTCGATTGCAAAGTCTGTACAACCACTCTGGGTCTCTCGTGGTGTCACGACCCCAGTAAACATTTTATTGCATAAATCACATTTGACCTCAGCGGCCATTTGTTGACGTGTTTGAACAGATAGTGGAAAGACAAGAGAAATAACCACTGAAATGAGGGAAAAAGGAGCTCTCATACCTATTACACAGTGAACAACAATAGCAGCTTTCTTAATGAAGGCGTTGCACATTGTCCTGGAAAAAAGAAAAAGAAAAAAAGTAATCCAAAAAGAAATACAACCAAACTAAACAAGAAACGGCAGTTGTGCTTTTTGTCTGTCGAGCAAAACTCATCTTAATCCTCTGCAGATGATTCCAACACACTCAGAAGAAAACAAAACATACTTTCAAGGAGAATTTGCAGCTATTGGCTCATTTCCCTTTAAAACAGTAGCTGACTAAACGCTAATCTCTAGTTGCACACACCCCCTTCACAATAAGCACATTTTACATATCTGGTTTTTGCTATAATCTAATCAACCTACATTTGAAAAAACTAGCATTTCTCAAAAGGCAGTGTCTCTCCATGACGTCTCCGAGGAGACTTTAAATGCTGAATGGAAGTCGGTTCGCACAAAAATATACAAATTCAAATATACTAATCAAATCAATGACTTTGGTATAAACAACTAGAGCTTGTTATTCACACGCAAATCTTCCATTCCTGAATGTTCCCTTTAAACTACACGCTTCTCACTCGACCTCTCGAAATGGCAAAGTGTAAATTATGCAAGTATTCATGGGAAGAGAACGCCGGCGGGAAATGAACAAAACAAGGGTCAGAGAGAAAACAAAAAAACTCAGATTGAACAAGTGTACCACTCAAACCTCTTCTACGGGAAAACTAATCTCTCATTAAAAAAAAATCTAATAAAAAATCTCTTGAACATCAGACTGAGTGGAAAGTAAAAATGTTTTGAGATGGAAAAAAAATCTTAATGATAAAGAAAAAAGATGAACTATTCTTATTTTACTGGGAAAGGTTGAAATTTTTCAAAAATTCAATCATCTTTTAAAAAGTCATTTTGAGAAAAACTTTGTAATATTAGAAGAAAAGGTCATATTACATTAGAGGGGTTATTTTGAGAACAAAATGCTCTGTTGTGAATAAACCAGATTAAATGTGCATGTTTTAGCTTTTTTTTGTAGAATACAGCACATAAGTTGCTGAAAACTGAATATAATTCCACTGTTTCTTCATATTATTCTAACTCTACTTTTGAATTATCAGATGATCTTAACAGTGGCTCTGAGCTACAGATGAAGCTGTACGGTCGGGAAGATGCACTCTGAGGAATTAGTAACAATTTTGGAACAAAGCAGCAGGACTTTTCTCAGTCCGACGTCGAAATGAAATGAATCGCACGCTTCTTTGATTTCGTCTTATTATCTCACACAATGACAAGTCGAAAAGCTTCACCGTCTTCACCTCCAGAACAAAACAGCCCGAGTCTCCCGCTTCCCATTAATAATCTTTAAGGTAGATCGATGAAAGCCTCATGGATGCTGAGGGCTCCACTTTTGTTTGTGAGTGTGATGCCAGTGAATGCTGACTCATGCATGACTAGCGCCGCTGCTGTGTGCAGCCTCTCCAGCCTATTAGCCGGGTGAATTGTTAGTGTCTTGGCGAGCCTCTTTCTCCTCGTTCAGCGGTCAACAGGGCAACGCTCGCATTAAAAACGCTGAGCTCGTGCACCCGCGACAGCCGAGAGGAGCGACGAGAGCCTGCGGGGACTGACAGCCTCTTTATGTTAGTCTGGAATTTACCTTCCCGCCTTAGCACTGCTGCCATTGTCTGGTTAAATGTTATGAATTGACACTGCAGGGAGACGAAGCTGCTGACTGCATCTATTCAGATTCACCACACAGACAGACAGTGACAGCAGCTACACTGATTTGTTTTCAGGTATGAGTTGCAGAAGAATGGTTTTTCCAGATGAGTTTCCAAGTCAGGAAAGATGAACATGTAGGGCATGAAAATGGATCAAAATGTAGCTACAACTAATGGTGCTGATCTTTAAACTGGGGGAAACAAAGATTTGAACATTTTGAAATGACAGATTCATCAGGAACTTAAAGTTACTTCCACTGTTACATCCTGTTTTTACTACCACAAATCCTTAAAGTGACCTTTCTTAGGCTCCACTGTGACTCAACTGAATATAGCTTATTGTATTTGTCACAGTTGGTTCATTTACACTGGTTTAAGTTGTAAATGCTGCCAATTTACTTATGAAAAAGTTCAATATAACAGTTTTTTTTCCCTAAACTTTGCCAATGAAAAGAACTGAGGTTTGATTTTGTGGAGATTTTCTGAGCCGCCTTCATCTCTCACAAATGAGTGATTCATGATCAGCTGTGATCGTCTTGGTGCTAAATTGACTCAGCTGGGATCTCTGAGCCAAACTCATAGTGATGCACAACTAATTATTTGTAACCTTGCTTTACAACAACACAAGAATTGTGTTTTTTTTGTGACCAACCAACACAAATGCAGCTATGAATGGCCGTCACATATTACGACAGGAGACAAATTAAAGGAAAAAATTAGAACATCTACAGTGAGGGAATCTGGAGGCTCCGTTATGTTGTCAGGGGCACTTTGCTGCCATAGTTTGGGTCCACTTGTCCCCTTGTCCCCTTAGAGGGAAAGGTCACTGGAGATCAATGAACATTTGTTTTGAGTGATCACTTTTATCCTCTGAGGAAACATTTCTATCCTGATAGGAGTAGTCTCTTTCAGGATGACAGTAACTTTGTTTCCATATAACTGATAAATGCTTGCAATGTCTAAAATTATTTGAAAATTTAGTTTACTTCTCCTTTGAGGTGCACTAACTTAAATATCCCCTCAAGCATGGACACACTGGGTGGGCGGGTACAAGGGGTCAATGAAAGGTTTGCAAATGTTGTGATTGGTCTATTATGACCTTCACCGTCACCAGATCTCAGCTCAGTTGGGAGATTTTAAACTGCCGTGTTCACAGCGCTCTCCATCACCAAATGAGCGATTATCTTTTGGAATAATGGTGTTTCATTCCTCCAGTAGAGTTTAGAGACTCAATGCCAAGGAGCACTGGAGGGTTTTCAGGTGACACATCATGACCCAACGCCTTACTTATGTTGATTTTCCTTTTATTTGTCACCTGTCTCTAGTTAAAAACCCTACAGTGGCTTCAGCACTGTCAGCTAATTATGATAAATTACTAATTAGGATTTTTTTTTTTTACGACTGTTGCAGACCTGATGGGTTTATCTCAGGGAATGCAACGGACACGCTCACGTTGTTGCAGCATGTTACTTCAAATATGGTTGTTTATTCCTCTAAGCTGATTTCAAGCAGCTTCATAGACAGCTAATTCATGACAAGGAAAATATAGAGCATAATTATCTGTTATTTATCTGCATTTCAGAGAAAAGGGCTTCGGAAAATAAAAGATTTGGAAGCATAAAGCATTCAATTCTTCAGCCTTTCTATAAAAAGGATGATCACCAAATGCACAACAGATTAAAGAACAGATTAAACTTCTTCTTCATAATTTTAGAAGGTTATTTTGAAGGTTTTCGGATAAAAATGTTGCAGTGGAGAAAGAAGGATTTTATATTGATAGGATTCATTTTTTGGCAACATTCTCCTTCAAATAATTTATAATATATTCTGTTATTTACAGTTTAATTTCTTTCATAAACTTTTGCAAATCTGAGATGTAATGGTAAAAAAATACAGTTGGAAAAGAGAAGTGTGGTGGATGCTTTAAAGAATATCGGTAACGTGATTCAAGAAGTTTCATCTTTCTCTAACATCATATATTGTTATTTTAAACAATACATACACACACACACATCCTAAAAGCAAACACACACACACTCTGAAACTAGGTCTGTGCATAATTACAAACACTAGCTCAAGGAAAGAAAAAAAAACAGGAGAGGGGAGCTACAGTCGATGTTGCAGAAAATATAAAAGCTGCAACAGAGCACACGAGAAAGTTTTAGTACTGAGAGCTGCAGCTGACTGAACCCATCCTTCAGATTGTGAACCTCAACCAGAACTGGGATGCACACAGACACACAACATGAGCACCCGCCTTTCATTCAACCACCCAGTCAGTTCTCACACACAGAATATATTGATCCTCTGTTCATCTCAGCTGTATACTACATGTGTGGGTTATAGTTTAGTCTAGTTGTGCTTGGCACGGATCCCTTTTAAGTAATTTTTCCAGCGCTTGACCACATCCTTGAAGATGGGAGAGTTGTCTATGGATGCCAGCAGCTGTAGCTGGTTAATGTGCGTGGTGTGATAGTCCCAGCGTGCCAGGTTGGGCGCCATGCCCAACATGAAGTGGCGAAGGTCATAGATGCTCCCGGACCCCGTGTCAAAGAGCGGCAGCATGGCTTTCAGGGACTCCATGCCGCGGCTGAACAGCTGCCCGGCCTCCCTGCCAAGCTTCTCTCCGGCTGTCTCAGTCAAGTCGTAGAGTCCCAGCAGGGAGTAGATGAAACCGTTGAGGACAAAGGAGCTGGGAGTGGTGGGGTACTCCTCATACCAGTCGTATTTGTTCATGAACACGGCTTTGACCCCGTGCTGCGCTGAAGGCACCTTGTAGGGTCCTACTGCCTTGAGGGCAGCGTTGAGGTAAGCCTGGTCCTTGGTGAGCAGGTAGGCTCTCACCAGGGTGGACATGGCCTGACCCTGGGCCATGGCCGAGTACCAGCCGGGCTCCAGGGGCCGGAAGCCTTCACCCAGTTTACGGGTGACCATGATGGGCCACCCGCCTCGCTCGTCCTGGTTGCGCAGCAGCCATTCGCTGGCAGCGAAGAAGGCAGCCATGTGGGCAGTGGTGGAGATGGTGGCGTTGTCAACGAAGCCACGCCCATGTAGGACTAATCGCACCACCCGTCTGGGCATGATCTGGGAAAAACAGACGGAAAGCAGGCAAAATAATTGATGACTGGAATTAGGACCTGGCCACAAAGGTCCCATATGGTGAAAATCCATTTTTCTTGTGTTTTGTGGCTGCTATAATGAAAGCTGCTAAAATATAAAGATGTTTAATTCTGCCATTCCTCAAACCCCACACAACTAGATAGCTGCCCAGCTTTACAAACCAGTCAGAATTTGACCCAAGTGCTACCTCACACCAAACTAACCAATAGTCTTCCAGGTCAAACTGGGATTGACAGTGTTTTCTTCCTTAAGGGGAAGAGAACAGCAGCAGCACAGTGGTTTTCAAAGCAAAACAGTCCATTTAGAAGAGCCCTAAAACCAGAAATCATACAGTCATGGTGAAAGGAACCATCTTTGTGGTATTTTGTGTTTAAAAACTGAAAGGCACACTGTGGGAACATGTGAGACTTGCATTAATTTGCTGAAAAGGGGCACAATATGGGACCATTAATTTAACTGCATTACTGATTACTTCTCATAATGATAACCTGGTACAAACTTCTCATGATGAAGTTGAATTAACAAAAATCCATTGAAAATAATGCTGCAATAGTAACCACAAAAACATTGTAATTACATTCGATCACACACTAACTAAAATACAGCATCAAGATGTGAAATACATTATGACTGATTATGCAAAGTCCAGTCCAGTTGAGAGCTACAATTAATCTAAGAGATATTCTTAATGCTTTCTTTCTTTCAAAAAATAGTGTAAACTATTCAGAACATAAGATGAAAAAAGCAGCAAATGATTCCGTTCAAGGAGTTGAAACAAGAAGTGTTAGTCATATTTCCTTTGAAACTGCCAATTTATTAAAAAAAATATTAATCAACTAATTATATCAGCTCTCTGTTGGAGTACAGGTGTCTCATCACAGCTAATTTCAGCATCAGACTTCAACCCACCTTTGTGGCCTTCACAGCCTTAGTGTTGGACAATCCGACGCCCTTCCTGAGGTCGGTGATCAGGTCTCGGGTCAGAGTGCTCCATGCGGTTCGTGACCCGATACCGTAGGTGATTTCACGGTCTTTGAAGGCGATGAGCTGCGTGTTGGTCACGTAGTGGATCGTAAAGGGCGCGCCCTTCTCGGTAGTTTCCAGGATCACCGACACGCTGCCGTTGGAGACGAACTTGACGTCCAGGCTGAGGATGAAGTCTTTGGAGTTACCCAGCTGGAGGGACACTCCTTCTGAGGACTCTGTGGTGTGGATGGGGGTGAGTAGGGTGGATAAATGGGAAAGGGTGCGAAAGATGATTCGATAATTAGCAGTAGAATAGTTGTACAGCAGTCTGGAGAAAAAATTTACCAGCCTCATTTGACTGATTTTAAGAACTTCTGACGATTACTGGATCACAGAGGACTATTTTTAGCTGACTGACTGGAAGCCTTTTAATCTGTGTCTGCCTCTCTTAATACACTCCCTCCTTTGATGTTGTGTTTATGTGATAACTGGTCTTTTTACTTCATGTTCCTAAGATTTTAATACCAATCAGACAACTTAAAGAATAATCTCTGGTCAAAACCCAACCATTTCTACAATTTTAATGGTAACTACCTGTGTGAAGCACCTTGCCGTCTGGGTGGGAGAAATAGTGGATGTGCACACACAGAGACAAGCTCCTCATGGGATGTATAGTACAGACGTGTCACTGCACACTGAGCTTAATTAGGAGGACAGAAGGGAGGGAAGAAAAAGGAGAACAGAGTAGCAGCAAGAAGAAACAAGCGAGTGAAAGAAGAAGCTGATGCACTGCAGCAGCAACTTTTCTATTTGCATCTCTTCCCCACAAAAGCTCAAAGACGGAAAACTCAGATGATATTCAGTTTTCCACACTGCCACCTCTTACACTGCCTCAGCTCTGTGCTAGTTCAGTTCAGGCACTTGAGTTGCAGTCCTGACTTCATTGCAAGCCCCTAAAGCACCGACTGCTTATAGAGCGATCTCTCCTTTGGCCTTGTTATTTGGTCTGCACAGCGAAAAAAAAGAAATTAAAAAAAAGAGAGAGAACTTTTTTCCAATCAACGCTCCCCAAAGGATAAAGAGAAGAACGAGTGTGGGAGTCGAGGAAAAGGAGGGTAATGGAATGATGGGTTGCACAAGAGCTCTTAAAGCCAGGCCCAGAATGGAGAGAGTGAAAATGAGCCAATAGTGAGCAGACAATTGAGAATCAGAAGACAGAGATCTCACATGACGGGGGCTGGGAAAGCAGAGGCAGATGAGGCCGACTGAGACACAAAGACAGTCGATCAGGAGGAGAATGAAGGAGAGAGACAGTCTGGCAGGGGCCTCTGGATGACTACGGCTCTTTAATGCACTCATAAATCCATTACTTAAGGCAATGCAGAGAGTAAGTGGATTTGTACTCTGGCCCTGTGATTACTCTGCCATCAATAAAGGATGGGCAGGGAATATAGACGAGATTCCACCTCCACTGCTCCGCTCTCTCGCTGTTAAGCAATAAGTCTGGAGTCAGAGATGACACGCTGCTGGAAATATGTCAGTGTAAACCCTGCTTGTATACATAAGTGAGCATGTGAGACGAACGCCGGAAAAAAACGTATGTACGCGCCGTGCATGTGCAGATACAAAAAGACGTGACAAGTGACGAGAGAACAGTCGATGTAGGTGTGATTATTCACCCACACTCTGCTTGTTTCAGCAGCGTCTGCACAGAGAATACGCTATCTATAAAATAATAATCACCCCCTTGGAAGGTTTTAATGTTTTCAGGGCTGCAAATATTGATTAATCAAGACAATTGTTTTCCCAATTAATCTTTTTGTCCATGAAATGAAACAATGATCTCCCAGAAGCCAACGTGATTAATTCAAATAGCTCATTTTATACAGGTAACAGATCCAAAAATATATATATTCATAGCTTATTAACACAAAGAAAACCAGCTGCAGCAATCTAATTCGTATAGTTTTTGCTTGAAAATGACAAAAAAAAGAATAAAACTAGTTGCTAATTAATCTTCCTTTGATCAACCGACTATTCATTTGTACAGAATGAACAAGCTGGTCAAGAGGGCCAGCTCCGTTCTGGGCTGCCCCCTGGACTCTGTGGAGGAGGTGAGGAATAGGAGGGTATTGGCCAAGCTCACCTCCATTATGGACAACACCTTCCACCCATTGCACGGGACTGTAGTGGAGCTGAGCAGCTCCTTCAGTGGCAGACTGAGACACCCTCAGTGCAGGAAGGAGCGCTACCGCAGGTCCTTCATCCCCACCGCTGTCAGACTGTACAACTCATGTTT
>OMNN01096286.1:0-15232 GCA_900302755.1 Chromis chromis
TACCGGCTCGGTGGAAAAGGGGTAAGGGTGTCCTATGGTGTCTGGCACCAGGACGTTGGCAGTGGATCCTTTGGGTACTCTGGCTTGTGCAGTGGAACAAGTTGGATTGACAGAGGCCCCACTGCACAAGCCAGAGTACCCAAAGGATCCACTGCCAACGTCCTGGTGCCAGACCCCATAGGACACCCTGAGAGGTCCTCTTGTCCATGCCCAATGGTTCAGAGCATTTTTGACCACATAAGGGGGACCAACACAATATTAGGCAGGTGGTCATAATGTTATGCCTGATGTCTGCATTGAATCTACACCATAGCTACGACGCACCAATCTATGTCATCGTCTGACCTGCACAGAAATGTGAGAACATGTTGCAGAATGCAGAATGCTAGATCGATAGAAACTTGTAAGATCAATTTCCAAAATGAAAATTAATATGAAAAATTAGAACCATTAACAGCAGGAAAAGCCATAAAAAAAGATGCATCTCTTGAGGTTTTTCTTGAAAATATAATTCTAGGAGGAACATTGATTTGGTTGCATCTTGCTTAAGTGAATCAAAATATAATGTTTAATGGGCTTTAATTGTATCTGACTTGCTCACAGTGCAAATGCATGAGCCAGTATTCTGGCAACGGAACATTTCTCATTTTCATGGCTCTAGTAATCCGTGCAGAGGCTCCGTTGGTTCTGACATCTTCTCTCTTTTTTATGTTGCAGTATATTCAATAAGAGTAACTTTTCCTCAACATTTATTAGCGTAATCAAAGCTATTTCAGCTGCCATTGCTTGGAGTACAAGAATAAAGTCAACACAGTGGCATAGAAACTATTATTATTGCTGTACTGTGTTACTTATTGCGCAACTGCAAAGCAAAGACACAATCAGTACACAAGTATAAATGCTCACAATGGTGTAGTAGGCCACTATCGAAGCTGCAATCCACAATCTGAGTAGAATCATCGCAGAAATATAAATCATGCAGGCTGAGCTCACTGCAGTTTAGATAAGACCTGCATCCTTCTTCTTCTTCTTCTTCTTCTTCTTCTTCTTCTTCTTGGGAAACCAAGGAATTCAGTTGTGGTGGTGTGTTAGTAGCTGGTAGGCATAAGGCTTATCAGTTTGCAAGGCCAACAACAAAACATTTTACCAAGACCACCTTTGCTGTTTACCTTTAGGCAACTGATTCCTTTGTCATAGAACCATCTCGTCCGAAGATGTAGATGCCATAAATGTGGAGACCTTTCTCATCCCAACCTACATGATATGAATACAACCTAAATCTATTTGTTTTGTTCGGGACGTGCAGAAAAAACTAGCTGGAGAGAACTGATGTCATGCTCGGTGGGTTGGCGGCGCCTTATAATTAGCAACTGATGTGACACACTAAGGAGACACCAGGAGAGTAATGGTTAGATGTTAATAACATTGTAAGTCATATCATACAAAGAAGATCCCTGAAGAGTCATTTGTTTCTACTACTGTAAACAACTTTCTTTCAACTCAAACAGTCTATAACAAGCGAAGAGCAGAAAAACCAAAACAGTAAAGGCCCACCAGCCACCGCCTTCAACCATCAGCCTCTTGAAGACGTAGTATTGCGTGTGGGATCCAGAGGTAAGTTCTGCACATCTGGATGAGTCAAGGCTTTTCCTTCCAGGGTAAACAGAAAGCAACATGCAGGGCTAGGCTGGTTGCAGACACGCACATGAGGCTGTATTATTTAACTTTTTGCCTCATAACAGATATATTTTTTATGGTTTGAATTTTGACAACAGAGGCATGGTCCATTTTTAAAATTTCATTTTTAATTACAAACATACAACAGTTTTATACTTTGATTGTTCTGCTTCAGTGAACTTTTAAAAGAGGAATCCCAGGCGTATCATGACAGAGGGGTTTCAACCTTGAGTTTCAAAACTGAATATATATATATTTTATTTATATATATTATAAATTAATTGATTCCTCATTATACTCTACTAATTAACAGCAACCGACCACCGATGTTGCCATCCGTTCCCTTCTTATACAGCGAGGTCAGCAGCAGTGGCAGCTCTCAGCCCAGGGAGCAGTGGGGGTGTCCCTTAACGTGCCTTAATTAAACAAGGATGAAAGTGCCCCAACTGAGAGGGAGTGTGGAACTGGAAGCTAAAAGGCAGCATATATCATCAGTGAATGAAACCAAAAAGGTGGAGGTCTCTTTTAAGCTTTGCAAGTGACAAATGAAAAATTTCATTGTCTTTTTATCATGTTCTGAAGATGTAAACGGTGGCCCACTGTGATGTAGTGTTTGCATAGCTGGTGGCATCTGCATCCCTTTCATTCCATAGAGAACATGAGCAATCAGATGGCGAGGGAGCTGGAAATCCTCCCCTCATAATCTCAAGCCAAGAACCAAAGCTGAAATCATTTCAGACCAATGGGACGTTTGGGATTAACTAAACACAAAGGACTGTTTTTCTTCTCCTGTCTTGCAGCCATATTTGGTCTGTGTGTGCCAGCCATTGACGGGCTGGATGCCAGATGAGTCTGCACGGGCCAGTGGAGGCACAACTCAGCAGTTCGCCCCAGTGAATTTCGGGGCAAGACAAGTCCCCCCTGGTGTTTTCTGGGAGTTCTGCCTCACTAAAGAGAAGTCCCGCAGGATCACAGAGGGTGACGTTTGTAGTTCCTCTGCAGCAATAAAGACATGCTCTGCTCTTATACTGTTGGCTGCACTAAAACATCAGCTGTACCTTTTTATATTTATTTACCATTTGAACATCTGGACAAGGGGATGTAACTGATTTTTATCCTGAGCTTGTCTGCTTAATTTTTCACCTTTTATGTGCTAGTGTGTACAAAAACGCACAAAACTAATAGAGTCAAGGTTAATTTATAGGACAGTTTTATAGAAATAGCCTTTCCCTTGCATTTGGCTGCTTTCATCGTTATCACCTCTGGACAGCTAGGAGATGACTATTAAACTGTGCTCAATCATTCAGGAAATTAATTAAGGGCAAATCCTTGTCTCTGTGGAATAGCACCTGGCAGTCAACGGAAGACCAGCACCCAGCAGCTGCTGCTCAAAAAAACAAAAGAGACACTTTTGTCATGTACACCACACACTCAGATGCTGCTACAGGCCCACCCATTTGTTGTAACACGCACGGAGAATTATGAAACTCATCAATCAATCAAAATGAATGGAAAAACGTCGAAGGAAGTTGAAATATATAAATAGTTAAATATCAATAGAAGAACGTGGCCCAAGAAAGCAGGTAATACATCACGTTAACAAGCTCTCACGATGCTGTCAAGTGCAGAAACAAATGAACCCAAAAAATGTTATGACAATGAGACAAGATTTATTGTAGGCCGAACCCTTTTTATAAGAAATACAGCAAAAGCTTTTATCCCTCTAATCTAAGGCGGCAAACCCATCAGAATAAGGTGACTTTGTCATCGCAGAATTTATACTCATTGGATTTTTCCAATTTTCTAAGATAATAAATTTGTACCGTTGCAGTCCACGTCGAACTCTACTCTGTTCTTCTCTGTCGGTGAAGTTGAAAAGTTGCTTCCTTTCATTATCTGACTCTGCATCAGTTCCTGAACACAGGGTTTAAAAAGTCCCATTTCCATTCACAGAGCTTAACTGCTTAGTGTCCAAATTCACATCCTTTCTTCCCAGCTGAATTGTTCCCAAGGTATTTATTGCAGTCAAGTGTAACACACATCAAATGAAACTGCATGGCTTGACCTTTCCAACAAAGCTAGTTGCTTCTCTGTGCAACAAAGTGTTGATGAGAAAAATAACACGATGTTTGGCCTCTACTGACGATACACCTCAGGAAGTACTGCTGGAGAGAACTGCTGTGAATAAATTAATGACATTTATTTCCATTAGACACATATATTTGAAGCCCTTTAAAAAAAAAAAAAAAATTCTAACTCATACAGTATCCTACCATCATGAGTCTGACAATGCCACACTCCAGACAATGTCCCCTACTCAGTTATGAAAATATGTCTCTACTGCCATCATTTTATGGTGGGATACATGTAAAAACATATCAATTTCATAATATCAAGTATTTTTTTACTTGATAGAAGAACTAATGCAACTAATACTAAAACTGCAACCATTATCATATCAAATGATGTAATTTCGGCATAGCCTCGACTGTGCAAAAATGCACTGAACCATTGGGCATGAACTAAAGGACCTCTCAGGGTGTCCTATGGTGTCTGGCACCAGGACGTTGGCAATGGATCCTTTGGGTGGGGCCTCTGTCAATCAAACTTGTTCCACTGCATCCTGTTGATGCTTGATCAGAATGGGGTCTAGGAAGTTTGGAGGTCAATTCAACATCTTGGGCCATTGTCATGTTCCTCAAGATGTTCCTGATTGTTTGATGTTTTTGCCATGTGGTGGGGTGCATTTCCCTGCGGAGGTAGGTCAGTGACATTTGCGATTGTGCTTGTTCTGGGACAATGTTTATTTGGGTGTCTAAGTCTCATCAACACGGATGCCAAAATCCAAGGTTTTCCAGCAGAACACCACATAGTACCAATATGATCAATGTTATTCACTTCATCTGTCAGTGGTTTTAATGTGGCTGATCAGTGTACATACATACAGTCTGATATATCTGGAAATTCAAATACTTTTCGAGTGATGGATCTACTTCTGTGGAGGTTAAAGAGGTTAAAACATGCTGTTTTAACATATAGAACCTTATATGTGTTACGGTTGATACCTGCTGTGAGATAGACATATTGAATGATGGTATACAATATGCAAGAGTTAGAATTTTTGTTGTTGCAGCGCGTCTCACACCTGCTGTGGTACTGTCGCCTTAACTAAACTGCCTGTCACAGCGAGTTTCTAACCGCTCTTGGCAGGCTATCGGGCGTTAATTTCTTTCTCGGCACCCGGCACCGAGCAGAAGAGACGTGGGAGAACACACAGATTCGATGTGTGATCCTCACACTTCACTTCAATACGAATCCCTTCCTCACAGTTTATTCTATTCTGTTTAATCGGCTCAGACAAACGGCAGCAAACTTAGGAACCTTTGCTCCTTCATTTGTAACATACAGCAGCCTGTGTCCTGTGTTAAACAGCACAGGGCCCTCTACGGCCCACAAAAATGACTTTCCCATACAAGTAAACTGCATTGTTATTTTTGTTTTCTTGCCAAAAGGTAAGACTGTGAAGTGCAGTTTGAAAGACCCACAGAATCTGTGTTTGGAAGTTGGAGGCATAACAATGCAGCAGGACGTTCCACCATGTCCCGTGTCGGACCATTATTCTCAGACTTAAATTTTTCATTCACCGTTTGGTGAAGTTTAGGCAGCAAAAACTACACGATACGAATACATTACAATATTGTGTATTAGGTTAAAATAAGACTCTTACACAATATGCTTCAAGCTTCCCCTTCAACATCCTTCTCCCACTCTATATAATATACACTGATCAGGGACACTATTAAAACCAATGACAGGCTAAGTAACTGATTATCTTATTACAATGGAATTTTCTGCTAGAAATCCTTGGATCCTGGCGTTCATGTAAGTGTTCCTTTGACAGATACCACCCACCTAAACACTGTTACAGACAAAGCACACTCAGCAACACTCTGCAACAGCAGTGTTCTCCCTCAATAGAACATTGCATCCTGCCAAACTGCAAAAACTGCTGAGGAATGACTGGAGGAACACGACAAAGAGCCCAATATGGTAGTCTGACTCACTGGATGTAGGATGCCGGTATAATCCTGCCATGGGCCACTTATTTTGTCCTCCACTTCCGCTGTCCACATCCTGTAGTAAGGCAGCAATACTAGCTTTTTGCAGTATATTATCCATTTTAATGACAGTGCTAGCTTTTTTTGCATGCAAATGTTCCACCAAAACAGTTCAACCCATTACTATTATGAGGGAACAAGAAAAGCCGCATCATCAAGCCACAGTGTTTTCCCCCTATAATGGCAGAATAATAGTGAGCTCCATGTATTTCAGAATGGGCTGGCTGAGCAAGACTACCAAGGTCTTGGTTCGGCCTCCAAATTTCCAATATCCTAATCCAATTGGTCATCTACAGACATCCAAATACCCCACAACCTACAGGACACATGGATCCATTGCCAGAACTCCCTCAGAGGTCCTGTGTCAATCCAGAATGACCTATACGCAGGTGGTTTTAATGTTGTGGCTATTGGGTATAAGACTGGTTGACTAAAAAGCAATGAGTATCAAAGATACGTTGATTAGAAATGTATTTCGGACACATCTCAATCAAACATAATCTGGGACATAACATTGTAACCGAGAAGCAGGTTTATAGGGATTCCCTCTGATAGGAACAGTCATGCTGGCTGCTTTAATAACTTAACCTGTGACCTTCTACTTCATGTCAAACCTCTATCACCATCAGTTTGACCATCTTTAGCGTTCAACACATATCATCCCCAGTCAGAAAATGATATTCCCTGCTGGATTATTAAACCCTATCTAATCCATAATGTTCCATCTAGGAATGGACAGATTGTAATCCAAACTAATCCATGGAATGGATGGACAGTTTGCCTCATACCATCAGGCCACCAGACAGGGCAACCTAATTCACACTAAAAGATGAAATAGTCCATTAGTCCACTTTATTTTGTGACTGCAGGGGTTATCCTGGGCTTGTCTTCGTCCGTTGAAGTGTTTTTAATGCTTCTTCACAGTAAATTAAAGGCCAAAAGTCAGATCTGTGGCTGATTTCACAGATGTATAAATGAGATTCATTCGGTTTTAAAAGCTTGAGCAGATATTCAGCTTAGAAGCAGCTTTTTCTCTCTCCTTGTCCAGCGTGTGTTGATCACAAAATGAAGTGTTGCTCTGCTGGCATTAGACTTCAGGGAGAAAACTATTCATTTACAGCCAGAGTATATATTGATTTAGCCGTTACGTTGTAAATTAAGAAACATGGGGGTATAAATTATTTGGAAACAAAGTGCTTTACCATTAGAGATGGTAACTCTTGTGGAGATACTTGCTTCATACTGCAATAGTTACTTTTATTAAAAACACAGACAAACATCCAAATGTAATCAAAACGGTGTCCGAAAGTTGCTTTTCTCAAGATGTCAGTCCTGATTATTTGCTAAAACACATAGTTACTGAAGGTATTAGCAAGTATAGTTTAATACTGTGGGTCCTACAGTTCTGGAGGTTTATTGTGACTGTTTCACAATAAATGCAAGTTCATGTTTAATCAGTTGAACGCTTTGAATGTGAACTTTAGCTGTTGCAAATTTTCAGTTAGCAATAACACCAATCTAATATAGCTAAGTGACAACATTATAAACAGTAACTCAGATTGCTCTATGGGCTCTATGGTCTTCAGGGGTCGTCCCACCCCTCCTCCCATGCTATTGGATGGATTGGAAAGCCTACAGCCAATCACCATCCAGCTTAAGACACTTCTGGGCCTTTGCTTGCACCCAGAACAGCCTTTTGTGAGCTATAGAGTCTGGACTGTGCACATAGCTCACTTGTGCTTTTGCTAAAGGTTAAAGTCAATATTACACTGTAAGAAATCGAAGCCTTTGACTATGATTTTTCAAACAACTTGCTGTTATTTTCATAGATTTCAGATAGTATGTAGTAAAATCCCAGAAGTCTTCACACACCACACACTTGGTTTTAGGCAGGACACAAAAGACACCAACACCACACAGTTCATTAGCTGCCGATCTGGCTCACAGGCCACAATGATCAGGGCGGCTTGGCTTTTAAGCTCCCTGTTAATTGTGGAGTGGCCACAGATGCATGTGGCCACTCCTGCTGGGTGTAACCTGCACAAATACCTGGCACCAAGGGCCGTAATACCTCCCCCGTAAGAACATACACTTCCTGTTTGTCTACTCCCTAGACTACACAAGTCTAACATGTTACTTCAGTAACATTCACTACAGGTCACTACTCACCCATGGGACAGAGCATAGGCCACTACATTGGCTGCTCTAGAAGAACCACAACGCTTCTTTAACGGCCACGTTTTGTTCTTGGTAGTGGACCAAGATTACCAGTCACACGAGCAAATGGTTCAACAGCAGGAACAGGGCACAGAGGGGCTGGGGGCACTACAGGCAGAGGAACGGGTGCTTTTACCCATTTAGGCTCTGTTGGAGGGCACCTCACCGACCGACCAACAGGGGGCAACCTGTCCACAAACAGAGCAGAAGCAAGGTTAAGGTCACATAGTTTAACCTTCTGGGCTTGCTCACGGGCCGTCGCTCTAGTCAACACACCAACTGTGTATCAGGGTGACTATGAGCCACGCTGCTCTGCATGGAATCCACAACTTTAGCAACAGGATACTCTTGGCCACCAGCAACGTCATTTCCTATAATGAAATCTACACCGTCAATTGGGAAACTAGTCTGGATACCAACCGAGAAGAAACCTGTGACCAGACAAAACCACACAACCTACTTGCACAAATAGCCAGCACCGAGGGCCGTAAGACCAGGTTTTAACTTTTTTTTTGTTTTACGTTGTAGTGAGTGTTGTGAAATTTAAGTTATCCATTGGTTTTTGTGGCTGTTTGGCCTTCTATCTATATTCTAACCCTAACTCTTAACCTTGTTGATAGGGAGTTAGGATTAGCATTGTACTTTGTGTTAGGATTGTGATTTATTGCTACTTGGGGAAATTTAGCTTGTTGTTTTGGCCTTGACTCTCCATAAAACTATTTTTAGCTCTTTGAACTGGCAATAAAAAAAGACAATTACTGAACACCTTGGTTCCTGGCATTCTTCCTCTAATTTAATGTTCCTCCCCGCCTCCCGAAACCAGTGTGGGGTTGTAAAACAATAATTTGGAGTCTTGTGTCGATAAATGATCAAAATGTATTAGTAAAACTAAAAATATTTGAAATTTAAACACATTAGGCCATGATTTTAAATCTTCTTAGACAGTAGTCACATTAAATCAGAAGCATTTTGACATTTTCAGGTCGTCACGAAAACTCGCTATTAAATCCTCTAAACCCACCTACTCATCATTTTATAGAACCAGAGTAGGTAATCCACCTACTCAGCCTCCACTTGGTAGCACACCAGAATCATTACTCTTCACACTCACACACACACACAAACATGGTCCAAAATCCCATGGAGGCTCCATCTGGACAGGAACAAGCTTTGCTCTTCCTCTGTTTTTTTTTTTTTTGTCACCCACTTTGCATCTCATATTCCTCCCTCCATCCCTCGCTTATTCTCCACGGCTTTCTCAATGCAGCAGTGAGGCTTTGTATGAGCAGAGCTGTAACAATGCCAGAAATGTTGGTTTTCTTTCCTCTGAGGCCATTCATGTTAAAAATATATACAGACTCCTGGTGATGCACCTCAGATGACTTTTACAACACAAGACCCCAAATGGCTCATTTGCCTATAAATGAATCAGTTTGTTTTATATTTCATTAGTTTGATCACAAATTCCCCTACATCTTCTTCTTTTTGTTGGGTTAATGCAGCTGTCAGGTTCCTGTTTGTTGTTAAAAATAAGCAGTCTTGACTCACCTGATTGTGTAAGCCATGTTATCTCAACCAGTCAGTATTTTTGGAGCACTTTTGGCTTCTTCTCTACATATGTTTCCCCTCGATTCACTGCTTAAAGAAATCACAAATAAAGATATCATATAGAAGCAAGTATCCCTGTTTAACTGTTAGATGTATAACAGTATTCATTATTATCTGTCTTTTGGTGATTGCATCCTATAAGAAATAAGCCTGAGATTATAGAGGAAGAGAGAACAGATGGATGATACAACCAAGGACCCAGAAGAGGGAAATTTATATCCTGTTTAGGAGCGGCGCCAGGTTTTTGTGTTGTGATGAACAACACTCTTAATCGTAGCTTGTTAGCTTAATAAACTCTCCTTACATTCATAAATCATACTATAAGCCTCCAATAAATAAACAGCAGTTTCTGTTTTTGTTAATGTCATTTTGTCATTAACACAAGTTGGGCAAACAGTCTGTGATGTCGATGGCATCATTCCAGCTTTATGGAAATATTCACAGTATACTTTGCAGGGACTTTGACTAATTAAAACAGGATCTTGGTACACGCTGTAAATTCATTTTGCAGTTTGTTAACAAGAGGCATTATGACACATTTGATTGCAACAGCAGATTATTTAAATTTAATTGCCACTGTAGCAGCTTTAGGGAGGGAAAACAAAGATGTGTTTGTTTTCTTTTGTTTTATTTCTAGTCTCTTGCATCCTACAGACACCACTCCTTGCAAGTTTTGAGAATCCTAGCTGCTCTTCAAAGTAGTCAGAATGTGTTTTATCCTCCTCGATCAGGTACGTCCACACTCATATTTTTGCACATTACAACATTGCACAAGTATAATTTGTGCACACCCCATATAGCCTGATTACCTCTCTGTTTGCTCGGTTTTTCATTTATTGCACATTATTTTGTTTTTTTTGCTCCTTGTTTACTATTTTATGTCTTCTGTTTAATGTTATGTGTCTTGCTGTGACAAAATAATTTCCCAGACCTGGGATTAATAAAGTACTTATATCTATCTATCTATCTATCTATCTATCTATCTATCTATCTAATCCCTCTGAGACATTCCCCTCCAGATCTCCCTCTCATCCACTTTCTGTCTCTTTCTAATTACATCCCTGTATCATTCTCTCCCTCAACCTTTTGTCTTCCTCCCCTTCTAATTTCACTGCAGTGGCGCGAGCCGATGCGTGATCATTTGCTGGAGCACGTGACTCAGTCCTCGGAGGAATTCGACTCTGTTGTCAGGATAGTGTGTGTGCAAACACACCTTCCTGTCTGCGACAATCCACTTTGTTCCTTCATTTATTTATAAAGAACATTCTGAATTATTTATTCTCATTGCATTGTACCTTTTTTAAAAGTGTTTCTTTAAACTTGTGTCCTTCGTGCTTTCAATTATTCTTCTGCTTGTGAAGAAGCAAGAGTTTTATCATGTGTTAATCTATCTGATCTTATTTATCTTTTTATACGAAGAGTCTTTGCTTTGGATTTTGATATTGTTCTCATTGCTTTGTGGTTTACTTGCTGTCAATGTGTGTTTGAAGCTGATACATTTCACAAATCCATCAATCTCTGCTTTCATATTCAACACCCACTCTCTGTTCTTCATAGGATTACATTTATTTTTCTGTTTCTGCATACTGCATTGCACTACCAACAAAAAAAAAAATGAAAGTAGCCAGATAATAAAAGGGTACTGTGAAGATAAATGAGTGTCAGAAGATGAGTGGGGAAGTGAGAAAACGAGTGGAGTGTGTGAGAATGTGCAATGATGAAGGGTGAGACATGCAGACTGACAACAGCAGTCAAAAGTGTCCGATTGCATAAGAAGGGAGCAGAGGATTTCTGCACTGGTGGGGTTACTGCTTTCACTGAAGTGAGAGATCTGAGTAGTTCTGCCACCAGAGCCTGTCATTAGAAAATGAAAACGGGGCATGTGTGTGTCTGAACAGACCTGTTTAAAATTGCATCCTTTTCTGTTTTGTATTTTGTCCTCCAAATATTTTCCGAGTGAGCACACACCCGTGTCCTCCGAGGGCTCTTTATGCCATCTGCTGGAAACCAATTTTCTGCTGGGTACAAAGATATACACAAACACGGGTAAACACACGCACACACGCAATTTGCGGAGTTGGCTTTTTGCTGACAACTTTATCTGGAGAAAATTAAAAATCACACACCCTCTCTCTCTCTCTCTCTCTCTCTTTCCTCGTGTGTCCTCCCAACCATCTCCTCTTCAGCCAAGAACAAAACACACACACAGAGTTGCTCAGTCTGACTTCATGAGTAATGGATCCTCCAAAAGCGCCACCCTCTCTCTCTCAATAAAACTCATCAATTAGGAATCACGAGCTTGTATTAGCAGCACGACACTGGTGCAGCTCTCTGAGTCATGAGCCATATGGCCAGCTACACACGGAGCTCGGCAATCTTTTTACACACTGTGTCCGTGGATTTCTCGGCCCAAACATACCTCTTCATCTCATTTTTGCATTGTAAAGTCTCCCCGAGGATGTCGTTCATTTGTTTTTTTTGTAAATGGTGTTTAAAATGAAGCAGCTGGATTCTTCTTGCACCATTTGGAAGATGAGTTACTGGTCGATCACCGCTGTAGAAAGCAATCATTCCCTCAGTGTAATTCTACTGCTCCAGGGTCACTACCTGCTATGCCGTGATGCTATAGCCACTTTAAAGGCCGATATATTGGTTTATCACAGACCACCTGAGGTTTGGGTTGTAAAATGTGCACACCTCTGACCTCCCCTGAGCTCTGTGGAAATGATCTCGCTCTTAGTGTCACATATAGAAGGTCTGCTGCCGCCAAAGAAGCCCCCAGGGCCAGTAACAGGCTGCGTAGACTGCAGCTGATGAAACACTTAAAGCAGCTGTAGTGAAACTCATCTTATATGGCAGCTCTAGCGGAGCATGGCAAATGTAGCGTGCAATGTAGTTCACCGAGATGCACACGCAGAGCGACACTGAAAGCACCTGCGAATGTAAAACTAGAAAAATATGGGACAACTGTACTGCATTCGATTTATTTTTTTTCTTTGATTGCAGAACTCAGTGCTGTTTAGCTTCTGTTATAGAAAAATCTTCAGTTGTATCTATGGAATGAATGCACTGAAGTAGCTGCAGCAAAAACTTAATTTAATCATTTAATCTTTTAGTACAATAAATACCTAAATAGCAGAAGTAGAAATGCTAGATGTGCAGAATATTTTCAGCATTCCGAGGCAGTAAAAATAAGGATTCAAAAGCTCTATATTAATTGCAGTAAGCAAAATATGGGAAGAAAACAAAGAAGAGATAAAATATAAAAAGTTAGAATAAAACTGAAGAAAATCATGAGGTAAGTAATTATATTCTTAGGAAAAAAAATATTATAAATACAAGCAAAAGGGCCATGATTAAAAAGGGCCCGAGGACACTGAAAGCACCTACAAATATAAAACTGGGAAAATCTGTAATGCGATTTTGTTCTTCGAACCTTGTGCTGTCTGAATGAATATTAATATTAACTTGCAGAATTGGATATAGAGTTTTAAAAAATACAGTATGTCTTCTGCCAGACACAGTCATGATTTGAGACATGTTTTCTAGTTGCCTGTTGATTGATGGATAAATCCAATGCATGCCTCTTGGAGTCAAGGATGATCTGATCAGATTGTTGTCGTCAAAGGGCACCAGTACCATTTTTGGCCATAACTCAAGAAATCATATGACAATTTTTCACACAATTGTCTAAAAGGCTAAATCAATGATACTTTATATCCAAAAGGTCAAAGGTCAAACCTCACTGTTGTATATCGCAACATCCTGCAACAACTACTGTATTTTCTCACCATCATTCAACGCCACAGTTCAGAGATTGTGACCATTTCACATTTGGTCAGATACTGAAATTGTGGCACTAATCTTGGCTGCCTACTTTGAAACTCTTCTGACTGTGCAGATTTTCTGTGCTGCTGGGTTTGAGATTTGTAGCTTCTTTGCAGTGATATCCATATTTAACCATAGTCTACTGTCATGACTACAACTTTGTGTTCTATCCGAATCAGCTTTATTGGACAAACTTTTGCTTCTTCATTACATATATTGTTTGAGTCTGGACCAACATGGATTTAAACTGCAACTTGACTGAATGCCTGAGGTGGTAATTGTAGTTTTCAACCATTTCCCACAAGCCACCAGCTTAATGGAAACTAAATCACTGTAGTACATCACTGACATTATAGCAACCTCCTAACTTGGCCTTGTTTTGTGCAGGATGTAGGACTGGTGGATTGGAGATGGGCATCTATTCCTGTCCTGCCATTTCCTGTCTGCATAGCAACAGAATATATATCCATCAGCCATAATATTAAAACCACCTAATGCTGCCAAAACACTCCCAACAAGACCTCAGAAGGTGTCCTGTAATATAAGGCGCCAAGACGTTAGCAGCAAATCTTTTAAGTTCTGGAAATTGTGGGTCCTGCATGGATCAGACTTGTTGGATTGAGAACTGAAGAAATGGAGGCCATGTCAACACCTTGAACTCTTTCTCATGTTCCTGAAACCATTTCTGAACAATGTGCAATCAGTAAGTACCATTACTGTGACTGGATGGTCTGCAACAATCTTTCGGTAGGTGGTACATGTCAAAGTAACATCCACATGAATACCAGGATCCAAGGTTTCCCAGAAAACATTCCCCAGAGTATTACAATGCCTCTGCCGGCTTGCCGTCTTCCCATTGCTCATCCTGTAGCCATATCTTCCACAGATAAATGATGAACACGCACCCAGCTGTAGACATGATTAAAAGAAAACATGATTCATCAGACGAGGACACCTTCAACTGCTCCATGATCCATATAGGACAAGATAGGATTCACTGTGGGCACTCTTTGGCTACACAGCATCATATACAACAAGCTGTCATCTTAGCCAGCATTAAGATTAAGATAAAGAGCTCCACTGTTTGGATTAGACCACATGGGTGAATCTTTGCTCCTCCATACAAATCAGTGAGCCTTTAGCTCCCATGATCCTATTGTCAGATCACCAGTTGTACCTCCATGGATTTATTTTGGTAAGCGCTGCATATTTGGAACACCCTATAAAATTTTGGAGATGTTCTGGCCCAGTCATGATGCCACAATCTGGCCTTTCTCAAAGTCATTCAGGTTCTTCCACATTTTTTCTGCTTCCAAAACTTCAGCTTCAAGAACTGACGGTGGACTTGAAACCTGATACATCCCATCCCATGAAAGGTGCCATTTTAATGCGATAATCAATTATAGTCACTTCACTTGTCTGGAGTTTTACTGTTGTGGTAGATTTGTTGCATACACCGATCAGTCACAACATTATGACCACTGACAGGTGAAGTGAATACCATTGATCATATTGGTACTATGTGGTATTCTGCTGGAAAACCTTGGATTTTAACATCCGTGTTGATGAGACTTAGACACCCAAATAAACATTGTCCCAGAACAAGCACACTCCCACATGCAAATGGCAATCCCAAACATCACTGGCCTACCCCCGCAGGAGAACGCACCCCACCACATGGCAAAAACATCAAACAATCAGGAACATCTTGAGGAACATGACAATGGCCCAAGATGTTGATTTGACCTCCAAACTTCCTAGACCCCATTCTGATCAAGCATCAA
>OMNN01096287.1:0-12563 GCA_900302755.1 Chromis chromis
GTTTTTGCGGGTCGGACAGTCCACAAACTGAAAAAAGGCAGCCAGAGTTGAAGTGAGGGTGACCTGGTTAAAATCTCCAGATAAAAGAAAAAGTGCTTCGGGGTGCTGGGTTTGTAGCCGTGACACCATTGAGTGTATCCACTCACACGCCACCGCTGCATCAGCTCTGGGAGGGATGTAAACACACACAGCGATGACGAACACGTAACATTTACATTTTGGCATAGTTCCACGAATTTGAATCTGTTGTTTTTATTAAAGAATGTTTTAATACGCGTGCGCTGTTGAAGATATTTATAAATTTGGGGCGATGGATAAAATTTAACGACGGGATAAATTGATTGCCTTGTCAAAAATGGGTCAAAAGATAACGGATTGATAGTCCTGTTGACCAATAATTTCTCAGAAAGAGAATAACAGGAGGGGCTTGGCCCGGCCAATAAGCATGCTTTATACTGCTGCGGCTCTCCCGAGGATCAACGTTTGTGACTTTCTGTTGGGCGCCATTTTGATACAAGTGTGGAGAGAAAGGCGCTGCGAGCAATACTTTGTTAGACATTTTCCCAGATTACGCAAATTTGTACCTAAACTGACTAACGTTGAGAAAGATTAAGACAGTTTAGTACATAGACAATGGCCACGGGAGCAAATGCAACTCCTTTAGGAAAGTTGCACCCCAGTATTGGTGCAAAACGAGGTTTTGATGCCGGGCCCGGTGCGGGGAACGGATTAATGCCCACACCGGGGCCGCCTGGATCCTTTCCTTCTCTGCAAGGTTTCCAGCCTTCCATGCAAACCCCGTCTTTTCCTCCTTCACATCAGTTCAATCCAGGGTCAAGTTTTTCGACACAGGCTCAACAGCCAGCTGCGGGGGTTGGTCTCGCCAAATCTGGTAAGTTAACCAAACGTCCGCTAGCGATGCTAGCACTGGAGTTAACGTTAGCCAAACGCTAATGTTGCTAATGGGTCAAGCCTTGCCCTTGCACGAAATGGAGGCTGTATTGCCAACGTTAGTTAGCAAACGAATGTTCGTGTCTGTTTAGTGATTGTAGGCCCATTCAACTTTGCATTAACAACTGACACTTTCATCTTCCAGTGACAGAATTTGCACACAGAACTAATGTTGAAACGGTTACAAAAATCGTTAAACGGGGTTGCAATTGAAATATGCATGTAATGTTAGCTTCCTGCGTCGTGTTATGTTTGTTTACTGACAATGTGATGTCAAACATCTTTTCCATGTTACCCATGTTAAGAACATATTTGGTAGCTATTACTGAATTGTGAATAAAGTAACCACATGAGGGATGTAGCATGTCATTGAAAGAAGAAATTACATTGCCACGAGTTCCTTGTTACTTTCAGTTCATCTTCTTGTGGTTGTAGGTAGTTCGTTACCTCTAGAAAGGCACTGAGCGGCGCTTTAGTTGACGTTTATCCTGTAAAGTTAGGCATCAAAGCTACAGCAGACATAATACATGTCGTTTCTCTACGTAGATTTCAGTCAGAAAAAGCAAAGGAAGAAGAGTCGTTGGAGCAGCGAGACGCCTGATCAGAAGACTGTCATACCAGGCATGCCCACTGTCATTCCCCCTGGCCTTACCCGAGATCAAGAGAGAGCATATATAGGTAAATGCTACATAATTCTTATATGTTAGTGAAGTTTGCCATGTAATTTATAAATGCGACTTCTTTTCTAATATGTCTCATCAATTACATTTGTTTGAAGTTCTAGATTTCTTACATGTTGCATACCAGTATTAATTTAATGTCCTGTTTGCTGAATTCCCAACAGTTAGAGCTTTCTAAAGGCACCTACAAGAAGCATTACTAACTAAAGACTCTTTATTACATTTTCAGTGTGTTTACTGTAACATGTATTTCACAAAATGAGAAATGTCTAATTTTGCTCCAACTGTTGAGGTAAAGCAATCATTTCTGGTGATAAATGAGTATAATTTGATGATGTAAAGTATTAATTATGCTGGCTTCTCTTCAGTGGACTTTTAGTGATTCTGCTGTGTTCTGTAGTCTTACGGTTTGCATACCATTGGACACCCATTAGCAAGAGGAGTTTGAGATAGATGATTAAACACCACTGCTTGCTGATATCTGTACTGAGCTGCAGGTGACTGCTCACTGTCTTGCTTGATCCCCTACACATCATCAGTATTGTTCTTGTGCATGGAGGCATTACTCATAATGGCCTAACATTGCTAAAGTATGCTCTGTTTATATTGGTTTAAGTGTGAGCAATGCTGCTTCAATGGCAAATTAATCCAACATATTTAAGTAACTCGATCAGTTGGTTTTACAAGCATTTCAAGTTGGGAAACACTTAATGACTGTGATTGTGCTCCTAGTTTGGCCTGTTCTAAAATAGAATGATCACATAAAACAAGTAATTTTTAAGCACAAATGCCTTTCAGCAGCAGTGTAGCACTAACATACTGCCTTCACAGGCCCTATATGGGTGTTCTGAAGCAGATGAGTCCCTCTGTCAATAACTAACATCATTATTGATGTTGTCCACTCATTGGTAATGGTTGTTCTTCCTTGGTATGTAAGCATTCATTTGTGCCCACCCTCTGTTGTCACACTTATCGTTTCCTTTGCTCATTCAGTAGATCCCCGATAACGATACAAGGGATGTGTTTTGAGATGAAATTACTGTGAACTACAAGTCACAGGCCCTGTATTATTCTAACCCAGTATAATAATTTCAATGACCAGTGAATTTCTGTGTTTGGGGGGACGAATTTCATGACAAATTTCAGAATGTGCATGGGATAACTGATGGATTTATTTTTTTATTGCCTTCTAAATGGAAGGATTGTTCCTATGTCACAGCAGCCTCTCAATGTTAGATCTGTGGAGTGCAAAAGTGACTGTGATCACTTGTTTTGTTGCAAAACAAATAGACCAATCAGGGATTTTTAGACCCAAGGTGTCCTTAAAATGCCAAATAAAGATCATACACTCTAGTAAGTGAAGCTCTGTCTTCATGGAAGAAAACCTCAGCACGGGTTTGAAGTATTAATGGTATGGCAGGCATTTTTAGGAATCACGGTCTCATCATTTACTGACATGTTGCCATGTTTAATCATTGTCTGAAGGAGGTTTAGTCTTGATAATGTTAATGTAAATGACCTCTAGAACATATTCATATTGGGGTAATGTGTGCCTCTCATGTCTTCAAAATGAGTAAGTGGTTTCATGCTTTAGAGTCTTACCAGATGTTTATTTGATCTCTTTTTTATTTAACAGACTCACCATTTGTCTTTACCTCAGTAATGTTTGAGACAGTGCTCTAATGTGCAGAGCGTTGTCTCTCTGATGTTGTTGTGGTAACCACATTTCTCTCCATCCTTGTTTTTCTTTCCTAACCTGAATTCTTCCAGTCCAACTGCAGATTGAAGACCTGACTCGTAAACTGCGTACAGGAGACCTGGGAATCCCTGTTAACCCTGAGGACAGGTCGGAAAAAGATTAAACCCACGAACAGTAACACTTTCTCTACCTTCTTGACTTTTTGGAAGACATATGTTCATTATCAGTATATGTGTGGTTGTTAGGCAAAATCTCAGATTGCATAGTAGTAGTAGTCGTAGCTGGAAGATGTAGAATCTAGTTGGCTACCCAGTGAAGGAAAGTGTTGTTTAGACTGTTTTTCACATTGCCAAAATGATCTACATCAATTTAATTATGAAGCTGTCGGACTAAAAAAAAAAGACATAGCTGTACAGTTACTGGTAGCTTCAGTAGTTTATATATTTCTGCTTAGTTTGAATTAGTATTTTTTTTATATTACTCATTTTTGTGACTTTAGGATAGATATGTTACAGATTGTTAATTATTGTAAACTGCACGGTGGAGTGCAAACATTTTTACCTCACTGCTTTGGTTTCAGTGCCACTTAAGACTATCAAACAAGTTGCATATATGTATATATTTTTACCCAAGACCATGAGACAGTGTTTTACAAGAAGCAAATTTTAATTTAATTTAGCCTTTTTCAAATGATTAAATTCACACTTACAGTTGTAAGTGATAGCAAACACAGACACAGTTAATTATGAAGGTTCCTTCTTGACTGTGGCTTGACCAAAACCACATAACTCAAGGTCCACTTTCTGAGCTTTTACTTGAACATCATGGTTTTCTAATATGAGGGAAGAGTTTTCCCAGAGCTTACAGACTACCATTATTAGAGGAATAATGTTTTGTGTTTCTATTTTTATTTGTCAAACAAATGCTTCCTTATTTATCAGATCTCTCTTTCATTCATAGTAACACATGATGTTTCAATCTTGGGTAAAAAAAAAAAAAATCCTTTCATTTCAATGAAAATAGTTTTGTAATAGCTAGTGTCCAAATGGAAAGATAGCAGGGGTTTGAATGCTTAGATATACCTGTATATAGGCCAGTGGAAGATGAGTTTAATGGATTTTAGCCATGACAATTTAGCAAGTCACTGTCAGAACCAAGAAAACAGTCTTATATTTTCACCATCTCTATTGGAGTCCTTTTTACATTTGACTATGGAGTCATTCACAGGATTTGTTCAGTAGTCGTTCATTCAGATTTAGTTTCCTAGAATTTATGCATCATGGTCTCACCCACTGCTTGTTTTGTGTCCGATCAAGTGTGCTGTGTATGAATATATATACAGTGTGATTCATAATGTATCAAGACTTTCTTCTGAAACAGGTTTGGGTCAGTATGCCTTACTCTATGTAAATGATTTTTGACAACATCTTTTTAGCTTTGAAGTAGTAGTAGTTCCATCAAATTGGCTCTTTTGGAAAAGATACTTAAACATAAAGATTCATACCCATCAATTGATACTGCCTGACTTTTTACTTTTTGATAATTCTATAACTTTTTGCCAGGGATGATTACACTCATGGCGCTGAGCCTACTTAATGACATACTAGTGATTATTAGGCTTTGTATTAGACCTAACAAATGATTTGTCGCTGGTCATCTCTGGTTTTCCCGTAATGTGGCTTTAAACATTTTCACCTTGGGGGAAGGAGGGCGTGTTCTGATTTTCCCTCTGCACTCTTGAGGTCTGGAAGAAAACTGCCAGAATTGTATGTGTTCTCGAAAAGCAATGGCCAACTTATAACATAGTTTCCATAAGGATCTGTTCCCGCAGGAAGTGGCTTGCTCTCAAGAGTGTGTGAAGTTGACCTTTGTTAGCTAGAGTCCCTGTCGCCTGTACACTGTATAGTTTGTCATTATAATCAGACATTTCAACAGTAACCAAAAAGTTGATTGCAGAGCTGCAGCATTCTTATAAATCACTCCCCAATCTAATGTGACAGAACCAACTTGGGGGGTGTTTCAGGTTGTCACCATTGGAAGGTTGAAGCATAAACAGAAATACCCATATATATTTTTTTGTCACTCTTCACATCACATGGACACAAATGTGGCTCTCTTGATGGGAGAGCATAGGAAAAGGTGGATATCTAATCTTAATTCCTTTTCTCTAACCCAAATTACCCCACGTCAACCTAACCCTTTTTCAAGCACAGAGCCTTCTTAACGCAGCAACACAGGTTTTCAGCGTCCAAGGGGAGGTACGGACCTCTCCCGCCACGTCAGCACCAAGCAACTCTCAAAGCCAGCGTTTCTGCTTAGGATTGCGAATTTTGCTTTGGTTTCTTTTCTTACCTCCAACTTTCCTTTCTTGTAGGCCAACAATCCTGTATGCAGGTTTAGTTACGGCCATGTATTTGTTTTGGTTTTTTTTTTTTTTTTTTTTTTCTCTTTGTGGTTGATGCCCCTCCAGTGTATTGGGTAAATTACCACTATACAGCTTTGGTTGCCCCCTTTTTACCCTGAACTGTATGAAAGAATGGACTCTAGCCTATGAAATGTCAGTGCAGAGTTCCTACATAGTTTTCTTTCCTTTTTGAGTTTGCTCTTGCACTGGCCAGAATCAGAAGTCAGAATCAGTCTGTCTAAGAATTCTCTTAGTAACTCTAAATTTCCCAAATAATTTTTAACATTTAAAATTGTTTCTAAAACATGTCAGTACTCATTGATTCAAAATTCCTACTGAAGAGTTACATTTTTAAGGTCTTAGTTAGCTGTAGGGAGCCTGTGTGATTGTTAATGGCATAGTTCTAGGTCTACAAGGGTATCAATGATGTCTGTTTTGTCTTTTGTTTACTGTTCTTAGGTCTCCCTCTCCAGAGCCTATCTACAACAGCGAGGGCAAGCGGTTAAACACACGCGAGTATCGCACACGAAAGAAGATCGAGGAGGAGCGTCACTCCCTTATCACTGAAATGGTCGGACTCAATCCCGACTTCAAGCCTCCAGCAGATTATAAGTATGGTTCATCTACAATTATACAATGTGAATGTTTTCCAAGTTGGTTTAATATGTGACTCTTAAAGCAGCCCTTATAAGGTGTTGTTATTGTTTCCACTGTTTCTTATCCACTCTATATGTGAGCTCCTCAGACTAAAGTTGGGCCCTGCACAGGAGATGGTACTAAATACAAGTTGGGGCTGAACCATTAATTGATTTTTAAATCAAAATTGTGATTTTAAAATATGCAATTTGCAAATAGCAAAGGCTGTGTTTTAGGATATATGTTATACACCGTTTCTGACTCAGGGTCAGAGGCTTCTGTCAGTGGTTTTTACAAATGAATGCCTTCCTCCTTGTGTTAAATGGACACTTTTGATTGTAATTCATGTGGTTGTGCTCCATCACATTTTCAGTCTATTACACAGGGGGTATAGAACTGAAGCTTGACCTTAAAAAATATTTTGCATATGAAGTTGCACAATGTGAGAGAAAAATCCCAATAAGACATTTTCCCCAAATCATTCCAGGAACTTTCAGGATGCAGTGACAGTCTTTTCAGTTATGAGTAGTTGAGCAGACATAATGTCTTATCACAACAAGAATGACAGTAGCTACCGTTTGTTAAAACACATTTGTTGGATGGACAAGGATGTACTGGTCCTTCTGTTCCTGGTTAGTAATTTGGGATGGAAGGCCATTCAGAGGGAGATGCAGTTCAGTTATTAGAAACCAAAAGGTGGAGTGCAAGACTTATCAGCACCTAGCAAAAACACAGAGCCAAACAATGAGAGGCATAAATCATAGCAAATAGGGATGAAAATCACATATTGTAGCAAATAATGAAGTGGAAAACATGAAAGAAATTGATGATGAAATCTGCATTGCTTTCTTCACCTACCACATGGTACAACAATGACTACCCTACTGTAGTGATTAAATAACAAAAGAAGCCAGTTCGAAAAACTTGAAATGCAAACAAGGCCTTTGCAAGGGTCAGATTGTGGGAATTTCTAGGGTAGGTTGTTAAATTTCTATAGTAGAGAATGTCAAGTGGCTGTTGATGAAAATGATGGTTTAATGATGAATCAACAGTGACTTTTTTAAATCAGAAAGCAGCCCATTTCTCCTTGCAAATGCTTTTCTTGTATCTGTTTCCTACAGGCCTCCAGCCACCAGAGTCAACGACAAAGTTATGATCCCCCAAGATGAATACCCTGAAATCAACTTTGTTGGTCTGTTAATTGGGCCACGGTCAGTTGGACAGCTATTTTTTTATATTATTATTTTATTTATGTTTATTTTACATACTTCTATAGAATAGAGTAAATATTTTTTATTCCCAAGGAGAAATTTGGTTTGCAAGAAGTAGTTAGTAGTCATCACATTCTCATTAAAGCATACAAGTTAAAAGTCAGTACATTTCTCATATCTTTCATGTTTTACCAGCGGTAATACCCTGAAGAACATCGAAAAGGAGTGCTGTGCCAAGATTATGATCCGAGGGAAAGGCTCTGTAAAGGAGGGGAAGGTGGGTCGAAAAGATGGGCAGATGCTGCCAGGGGAAGATGAGCCTCTGCATGCCCTGGTCACTGCCAACACAATGGAGAATGTCAAGAAAGCTGTGGAGCAGGTTAGATTATCTCTGCTGTTCTGATGATCAGACTCCTTTAGGTTCTACCTTTGCTTAGCTGTGTAATGATTTGAAGACTTTAAATATCAGTTTATTCAAATTGTATTCAGTGCACTTTTGTTATGGTGTACATTATATTAATGGTCCACAGATTCGCAACATCCTGAAGCAAGGCATTGAGACACCTGAGGACCAGAATGACCTAAGAAAGATGCAGCTGAGGGAGCTGGCCAGACTTAATGGCACACTGAGGGAAGATGACAACAGGTCTGTCTGACAGTGCTTTAAGCACATTTTAGTGTAGGAAGATAATCAGTGATTTGCTGTCAGAGTTAATTGGAATCTTTGATGCTTCCACATATCTAACCATTCTTTGCCATGTTGCATGAAACAGGATGGGGAATTACATCTTCTGGTAGGCTTAATTTAATCTACAGAGGAGATTCTGAAGACAGAATGTGCCTCTCTTTATCTCTGTAGGATTCTTCGTCCTTGGCAAAACTCTGAGCCGCGCAGCATCACCAACACCACACTCTGTACCAAATGTGGTGGAGCAGGCCACATCTCTTCTGACTGCAAGTACACCAGGTAATGATGGGTAGATGAATCACACAATTCAAGCTGAAAGCCAAATTTTATTATGTATGTTATAAATCTTTTAACAATGTTTCTTGTTTTTGACCTCTGAAGCACATTCGCTGCCCACAGAGCAACAGGTGGCGAGCCCCCTCAGTCAGCCCAGGACAAGGCTCGCATGGACAAGGAGTATCTATCTCTCATGGCTGAGTTGGGGGAGGCCCCAGTCCCTACATCTGGCGGAGGACACTCCAGTACCCAGGGTGGAGCGCCCCGAGCCTCTGGCCCCAACAATAACCAACCACCACCGGTTTGTTTTTTGACTGGGTACTGTTAAGATTTTAACTGTACTACTATTTTTACAGATACTGCGTATCGGTTTTACTTTACTTTAACAGTATTTTTAGTTTTAGTAACAGTATTTTTAGTTTTTAGTCAGTTTTGTTTTGTTTTAAGATAAAAAAAAACTAAACAAATTAAGAACAGAATAAAGATTACTTAATTTTCTCAAACGTACTGTATAAGAATTTAAAATTTATATAGACACTGTGTTAATGGGATGATCAGAGCACTGTGGACAGTGTCACAGGTTTACTCATAAAATAAAACATGATGCAATGTGTTTCATTAAACTGTCAAACATATTAGATTTAAAAGCTCCACCTTGAACAGATATTAAGTAAATGTCAGTACATTGTGGTGATAAAACCGTTCACTCTTCACTTTTGAGTATAACACTAGTGCAGGACTTTGACAGTATTTTTACTGTGTTATTTTAATAGTTTAGTGACGAAAACCGTTAAAATAAAGGCCGACACACACCATTCGCGATCTCCCCCTTACGATCAAAGCCGGCAATGGCCCGATTATCTATTGTTTGCAAACGACATCATGTCTGATTCTCCTGTGGTGTGGGGTGTGTTAGGAGTGATTTTGTCCAGTCCGATCCGCTCGGAAGGCCTCGGAAGGAGAGATCGTAGATAATGAACATGTTTAATATTTACGACTATAAATCCTGTGGTGTGTGAGGTTCTCCGAGAGGAGCCAAACACGCACAGTGTGTGATGTCACGTGTACCGGAACAATAGCCAATCAAGACGCGAGCTGACTCAGCTGACTGACGGAGGAGGAAGTAAATACTACAATAAATATACAGTAAATAGTTATTTTTATTCATTTATTAATATTTATCGCCCCTCAACAGGCCACAACTGGACAAAATTAAATTACAAATATATGCACTCTTTGTAGTGCAAATTTAAAAAAAATAACTTGTCACGTAACTGTAGACAACCGGTTGATATACTGGACTGTAGAGACGTTTCAAATCGACCTTCAATATCCCTGAAACGTCTCTGGCAACGCATTTCGGTAGAGTTGCCATCGCTAAATTTTAATCAGATCAATCATGATGATGGATTAATCCGCATTAACGCGTCAATTTTGACAGCCCTAAAAAAAAAACTCTGCCCCTCGGTTTAGAGATCTAGATGGTCTGATGAATAGTAACGGCAGTAACGGTAGCGGTGTTATAATGATGGGGAGATTAATCAATTAGATTACTCGTTACTGAAAAAAGGAACATCTTTATTTATAACGCCGTTATTCCGTTATCCCCATCACTGGTAGTTTGCAATGATTGTGGTAACGTTACTAATATTTTTGAATTGCTAGCACTGGTGCTAGCATCTAGCGCACAGCCCTGCTCTCCAAGCTATCTGTAATACTTGTGACAATTTTTACTGACCTCCAACTCACGCTGTAATGCATACAGCCCACATTCATGCCGTTTGTTTACACTGAAGTTACGTTTGACTACGCAAGACTTGGAATATTGAGCGTGAAGAACTTGATACTCTGCTGAAGAATTGGTTAGTGGGTGGTGTGCTCAGTAGTGCACACCACACACTATAAGAAGAGAGAATCTTGTGCGATCTGTCTTTTTTGATCATCAAGTGTGTGGTCTCTGAATGTGTGAAGGTTTGAAGAGTCCTGTAGTGTGTGTCGGCCTTAAGGCTGTTTCTCTGGAGCCTCCAAGTCACTAAATCTTTCTGTTCTGTGCTCTGAAAGTGAAAGTGAAATTCTGAACAGAGAGAATTTCAGACTGAATTTATGAACACAGACAGTTAAACAAATGGCTGTCGAATACTTACTTTTATTCATTGCCTATGTTCATATAGTTTAGTTACCTCCATGTGTGGCTGCTAGCTGACATAACATACCTGGTTAGTGATGGATGAACTACGATCTCAGCCGTCTAACAGTGTACCAGGGCTCTGTACCCATCCCTATGTTTGAAACGCATGATTCCACACTCTTGTTGGTGTAGAGAAGTGACTGAAATGACTGTGTGCAACAGAACCGGCCTCCCTGGATGAGCTCAGGTCCATCTGAGAACAGGAACTTCCATGGTATGCATGGAGGACCTGGTGGCCATGGGGGACCCCATAACTTCCCTCCCCCCATGCCCAACATGGGAGCACCACCTATGCCTCCCAATCCCAATGGTCTGCCACCGCCTTGGATGCAGCCCCCACCTCCTCCCATGGGCCAGGGACCTGGACCTCACGGACACCCAATGGGTAAGAGGGGGCTATTATAGGTTTTGGGAGTTGTTAATCATCTACGCTAGGCTCAGACTACACAACATCAGCATGATAACAACCTTGACCCAAAGGTGTAGGCTGTCAGGCATGACAATCAATGTGGATTACTATTACAGACTTTATGCCTATATCCAATACATGTTATCTGACAAAATTATCTTGTAGTCCGAACCCAGCGCAAGACAGTTGACAGGTACTGGAAACTCTTAAAGGGTTTTAGTTTTGACTTTAGGACATTACGTTACCAACCCTTCAAGTCCTGGAAAAGTTAGCAATCGTGTAATGAGAACTGTCTGTTGCACAAGCTCCTTGTAAATTCATCATACTTTTTATTTAGATTTTTTTTTTTTTTTTTTTTTTTCATTTTTGGTATTTTACATGTGGACAAAAAGAGCAAGCTCTGGTACCATAGCTTACCAGTCAAAGAAAAGGTAATTAGGAAAAAAACTTTTTTTTTTCTAGGTCTGCTACCACCTCCAATGGGTATGATGCCGCCCCCACCTCCTCCCCCCAGCAACCAGCCGCCTCCTCCCCCTTCTGGTCCTCTGCCACCATGGCAACAGCAAGCACCACCTCCCCCCCCTACCAGCAGTATGGCAACTAGCACACCACTGCCCTGGCAACAGAGTAAGACCATACAAAAGTTTTTTTCCAAAACCATCCAGTTTTTAACTACTCACAATATACACACAGTTCTGTGAGGACTACAATATGTTAATGGGTAAAGCTAACTCTGGACACGACTTACTTTTTACAATGTATTATGGGACACCATGTCCACTACACGGAGTATAATCTAACAGCTCTACAAAGTGGCACACTCTACTACATAGTGACATTTTTGTTGTGTATAAAGTGAGGTTTGAGCACTGAAAACGTGGCCCAAATACCAAACTGCATTACAGTCAGAAGAGAAATTGACTCTTTCATTTACAGTTTATGTAATGAAGTGCAGCTTAGTTATCACAAAGGTTAATTTATGGTTGGGCCCATTCTCTAATGCCTGGTAACTGCATATCCTCGCTTTTGTGTTTTGCTCACATGAATAGGATGATGAAAGTTGCCACATATTGAGAAATCAGGTTTCTGGGCTCTGGAATGTGTCAGTCATAGTTTTTTCTGGTCCTGTAGATGATCTGATTGACACACATTTTGAAATCACATTGACAGTCAGTACTATCACTGCGGCTTCATGAATGATGCTAGCAACTTGTTGATTACAGCAAAGAGTTAATCTTCAACTGTGTCTCACCCCCTTTAGATACCACCACCACGTCTAGCCCTGGCACAGGCACCCTACCTCCATGGCAGCAGCCCCAGCAGTCTGCAGCATCTGGAGCTCAGCCCCCGCCACCCATGGGTACCCCGTCCATGGTGCCGCCTCCCCCAGGAGTTCAGCCCCCATTGCCCCCAGGTGCTCC
>OMNN01096296.1:0-35211 GCA_900302755.1 Chromis chromis
GACTTTTACTGAAGGAGGATTTTTCATTGCTGTGTTTTTCTTGAGTAAAGGATCTGCATTCTTCTTTCACCACCACCTATTAGTAGTCGAAATCCCGACGTTTGAAAAGCTCCAGTAGAAAACTCTTCTAGCGTATCATAACAAATTATAAATTCTACGTTTCTGACTATAAACATCAATGATTCAAAATAGCATCACATGGTGAGCTTTAAATGAAATGACAGCAATATGTAAGGCTGTTTGCAGTTTTCTGATGCTATAATACAATTATGAATACTTACAGTGTGAGCAGCAAATAAAGTGTAAGACAAAAACAATGTGCAGTGATTATCAAAGCCTTGTCAAGTCTTTATTTTCCCAAGCGTAACTTCACATTGTGATTGCAACAGAAAACGGCTGTCATTGATTTAACCTTACGAACAATAGTAAACCGAAATGTTAGATCTAACCGGTTTAATTTCCTTCAGTTCCTCCCAGTGAACCATCCAAGCCTAAAGTCACCATGATCACCAAGTCCACCATGACAGTGATTTGGGAGAGACCAGCACTGGATGGAGGCAGCGACATTGATGGCTACTACCTGGAGAAAAGGGAGAAGAAGAGTCTGCAGTGGTTCAAGGTTTGTTTTCCGACCTGTTATTAAAGCTTTTGTTTTTCACCAGCTACAGTCCGAGCAGCAGTTTTTGGGTGTTTTTTATGCTACGGTTACATGATTTTTCACTGCAATATAAGGTCCTTCACCTCTATGGCAACAGAACAACCATGAAGAAGGAGAGAACTCATACACCTCTTCTGTCAGAATAACACAGAATGACACTAATCAGAAAAAAATTTGAGTCAGTCATCAGTTGCTCAGAATTTTTAGTTTTTTTACAGAATGTGGTTTATTTTTGGAGAATATTTAAAAGAGACATATGTAGTGATTTTGATGAAATATCAAGATTTTATATTATTTTCATTTTTTCCGACAAAACCAAGTGTCACATGATATATTCAAGGACTGTTGAAAGCTGAAAATACAGTGTTTCTTTCTGTTTTTACAGTTTTTGGTGAATAAATGGAGTCATTTTAGTTTTTACATTTACATTTTACACTCTAATTGCAGGCATGTATAAGCATCATAATGTTCATTTTTCTAGGTGGTGAAGGGCACCATCAGAGACACCAGGCAGAAAGTCACCAACCTGGTTGAGAACAATGAGTATCAGTACAGAGTTTGTGCTGTCAACAAGGCTGGTGCAGGAAACTACTCTGAGGGTTCTGACCTCTACAAGGCCTATGACCCAATCGGTATGACTTTAATTTGAACTTTGCTCCGCCATCTTAAGATTCCTTCATTGTTGAGAATTGTAGGACCAACATTTGTGCCTGCTCGTCTGTTATAGATCTGCCTGGTGAACCCTCTAAGCTGCGTGTGGTTGACTCCACTAAGACCTCCATCACCCTTGGCTGGGAGAAGCCCGTCTATGATGGTGGCAGTGAAATCACACACTACCTTTTGGAGCAGATGAACACTGAGGAGAAAGAATGGGTGATCATCAACCCACAGGTCAAGGCCTGCGAGTATGTGGTGTCCCACCTCAAACCTGGTACCTACTACTTCTTTAGAGTCTCTGCTGTCAACTGCAAGGGCAAAGGAGAAGACATCAAAATGTACCAGCCTATACAGGCCAAAGATATATTAGGTTTGTATCCATACAACTCCTTCTATGTCACAGACACACAACATGAGCCTTTCATTTGCGTTATGATCAAGATAAATTGATTAAAAGCACAACTGCAGTTCACTGACGCATTGAAAAGCTGGAAAATCAGTTATTTTCCAGTGGTGTTTCTAACTGCTTCAGTAGAAGGCAACTGGACTTTTTGGGTCTTTTCGGTTCTTGAGGGTTTAGGTTAGGGTTAACGCTGTTGTGAGGGTTAACCTTAACCGTCACCTTTAGGCTTACTGGGTTCCAGCTGACTGGTGGGGAGGACCAGCTATTTATTCTCACATCAAATCACATTGCTGTTGATGGTGAAACTGGCTGGGGAGGGATCTCAGGACTGCATTATAAGTACCTGATAAGTGGTGATAAGAAGAGGGGACCCACAACACCACTAATCAGTTACTTGTAATGCAGTCCTATGATCTCACCACAATTTACACCTTGAGTCATGTGATTTCGGGACAGACAGAATACCTGGGACTCACCGTCCGTCCGCTGGAACTGAGGGATCCTCTTTGATGAAGGTGAAATGTCTTAAAAGACCAAAAAGGAGAAGTCCAGCTGTCCAGGTCCACTGAAGCATTTAGAAACATGCTTCTGATGGTGTATAATTATTGTACCATTTTTAATATGATTGCGCTCTTTCCCCTTTTTGTGTTCCACTTCGCTTCAACAGAGGAGGCTGATCTGGACTTGGATGTTTCCATGACAACCCAGTATACAGCCAGAGCTGGCCGTGACGTGGAAGTGTTCATCCCTCTGAAGGGACGCCCTGCGCCCAACGTCACCTGGCGCCGTGGCGACCGCAACATGGCTGGTGACAACCGCTACACCATCACCAGCACTGAGAGAGCCACCACGCTTCTTATCCCCAAGGTCACTCGTGACGACTGTGGAAAGTACATGCTGGAGATTGAGAACGGTGTCGGGGAGCCAAAGATAATCACCATTTCCCTCAGGGTTCTGGACAGTCCGTCCACCTGCCAGAAAATGATGATCAAGAATGTGACAAGAGGAAAACTGACTCTCAGCTGGGAGGCTCCATTAATCGAGGGCGGCTCCCCGGTCACTAATTACATTGTGGAGAAGAAAGCCTCCACCATGAAGGCTTACCAGGTAATCACTGCCGAGTGTCTCAACACATCTTACAAGGTGTCAGGCCTGGAAGAGGATGTAGCTTACTTCTTCCGTGTGTCTGCTGAGAACGAGTACGGTGTGGGCGACACCTGTGAAACCACCGAGCCGGTCAGAGCGACAGAAACCCCAGGGGCTGTTAAAGAGTTGGTGATGGTGGACTCCACAAAGACTTCTGTCACCCTCCAGTGGACCAGACCTGACCATGATGGTGGCAGCCACATCAGTGACTACATCATCGAGAAGAGAACAAAGGAAGATCCTACCTGGACTTTAGGTGCGACATGCAAGCGCTGCTCCTGTGAGGTGACAGGACTCAAGGAGAATGCTGTCATGGACTTCAGAGTGTTTGCCAAGAACGAGAAAGGCAACAGTGACTTCTCCCAGATTGGTCCCATCACAGTGATGGACTTCATCATTCCACCTGAGGCCAGCCTCATTGATTACCCCAGTGGAGAGCTTGCTGTCCGTATTGGTCAGAATATCCACATTGAACTACCATTCAAAGGCAAACCAAGACCTACGATTAGCTGGCTGAAAGACAACCTGCCTCTGAAGGAAAGTGAAAAGGTTCGCTTCAGGACCACAGACAACAAGACTGCATTAACTGTCAGGGGAGCCAAGAAGGAGCATGCTGGCCAGTACACCCTGGTCCTGGACAACAGAGCTGTCAAGAACTACTTTGACATCAATGTGATCACTCTGGGACCCCCCTCAGTGCCTGTTGGCCCCATCCGCTTTGACGAGATCAAAGCTCAGAGCATTATCATCTCCTGGGATGAGCCAAAGGAAGACGGAGGTGGTGAGATCACGTGCTACAGCGTGGAGAAACGTGAAACATCCCAGGCCAACTGGAAGATGGTCTGCTCTAGTGTTGTCAGGACGACCTTCAAGATCCCCAACCTGGTCAAAGGAACTCAGTACCAGTTCAGAGTCCGAGCTGAGAACAAGTATGGAGTCAGTGAATCGCTCACGTCCTCTGACATTGTGGCCCAGCACCAGTACAAACCTCCAGGCGCCCCTGCAAAGCCAGTTGCCTACAACGTTACCAGTGATGGCATGACCATCAAGTGGGAGGCACCAGGCTTTGATGGAGGTTCCCCGATTTTGGGATACCATGTTGAGAAGAAGGACAGGAACAGCCTCTTGTGGCAGAAGGTGAACTCTACCATCATCTCCAACAGGGAATACAGAATCATTGGGCTCATTGAGGGTCTAGAGTATTCCTTCAGAGTCTACGCTGAAAACAACGCTGGACTCAGCCCCGTCAGTGAGCAGAGCAAACATGCCCTCGCCATCTCCCCCGTGGGTGAGTACATGCAGACTACTACATCTGTCTGTGTACAGGGATAGTCCGAGTCAGACTAGAAGATAGAATAGGGCTGGGCAATACAGCTGTCAATATTATCATGACTAAATGTTGTCATGATAATATTGTTGTCATGATAAATATGTTTCATTTCAGTTGATAATTTAAAAAAAAAAGGATTAGGTAATGTTTTCACCTGATACATGTTAAGTAAAGAAAGTAAACAACATCTGGAGGAACACAGAGAGCACCAAGTTGAAGTTTCAGTACCGTGCTGACATTAAGACACAGTGGCTGGTGTGGACTGGATGTCACAAGATGGGGACCCTGCAGGCAGGCACATAGGCGACAAGCACCCACAGAATGCTTCAGAAGGTTTTCAGGGAAACTATAAGAAGAGTGTCGGAGGGTGAAAGAGAATAATAGGCTGTTTATTATCCAGGGAGGGAGCATGCTTGGAGTTTGTATATAGAATAGAATAGAATATTCCTTTATTGATCCCCCATTGGGGGAAATTCCAATCGTTACAGCAGTGCATATGCAACCAAACTTTGTGTTTTTGCTAAATGTTTTCATAGAGGCTTGCATCTGATGCATTTCAGCGAAGCTATCAATCATTCTATCATCAAACCATTTTATTATTGCTATTGATGAAGTGCCTATCGCTGGTATATAATGCTATCATTGCTATCGCACAGGCCTAGGATAGACACCAGTTTCATTTTGTGGTTGTCCCTCCAAGTGTTTCGCCTGGAAGCAAGGGGAAACTGCTCTCTGAGCTTCATCAGATAGGAAAAGTGTCTTCTAAATAAATGTTACATTACTATCAGGTACTATGCATTAATCGTGTCCTTCTTACCTCAATCAGACCCACCTGGCAACCCTGTCTGCATCGATGTAACCAGAGACTCCGTCACCCTGCAGTGGGAGATTCCCAAGAGGGATGGTGGCAGCAAAATTGTTGCCTATAGCGTGGAGAGGCGCCAAGGTAGAGGCAAATGGCTGCGATGCAACTTCACTGATGTCTGTGAGACCCAGTTCACAGTGACAGGCCTGTCTGCTGGAGACAGATTTGAGTTCAGAGTGATCGCCAGGAATGCTGTTGGCACAGTCAGTCCACCATCAAACTCCTCTGGATACATCATGACCAAGGATGAGAGCAGTATGTACTTTCAACTATGAAAAACAGATATTTTCACTTCTCACATCCCTTTGATTGTGCTGATTCCTCACTTATTTGTTGCATTTCAGTTGCTCCTGAGATTGAATGGGCTAAAGACCAGGTGCTCACCCTGAGGGCAGGAGAGAATGTGAAGCTCAACTGCAGCATCACTGGACGTCCACTCCCCCAGATAGTTTGGTACAAAGACGGCAAAGAGATTGACAAGAGGACAATGATTGACATTGAGATTACCACCGGCATTGGCACCAGCAGTGTGTTTATCCGCGATGCTGACAGGAACCACCGTGGAATCTACACTGTAGAGGCCAGAAACAGCTCTGGTGCTAAGAAGGCTGATGTTAATGTCAGAGTGCAAGGTTGGTTAACAAAGATATCTGTCCCAAAATGTAAAAATTGTTCATAAAATCTCACTGTCATGCTCATTCAAGCTCAACTCTCTCTGTACCTGCAGACACCCCCGGACCTGTCGAGGGCCCCATCCGTTTCACCGGCATCACGGCTGAGAAGTGCACCGTGTGGTGGAACCCACCAGAGAACGACGGCTGTGCTGCCATCACCCACTACGTGGTAGAGAAGAGGGAAACGTCCAGGCTGTCCTGGGCCATGGTCACCTCCAAGTGTGAAGCTTGCTCTTACAATGCCACCAACCTCATTAAGGGCAACGAGTACCAGTTCAGAATCTCTGCCGTCAACAAGTTTGGTGTTGGCAAACCTCTGGACTCTGACGCCTTCATCGCACAGATGCAATACAGTAAGTAAAGTCACTCAGTTACTGTCTGAGATTCAGTAAACATTAGCTCTTTGAACTCCATGCAGTTTAATTGCTTCTGTTGCATTTTTCCCTCACTTTGGGCTCTTTTTTCACTTACGACAGTAAAAATGACAGAAATCAGAAAATGTAACAATTTCTTGGATTATTATTTTTTTAAATTGAAAAAATGTAGAATCGACATGTCCAACATTTTCCCGAGTGTCCATAGAGGTTCCACAATTATTTTTCATCCTTACCTTATCTAGTGAAATATATCTAAATACAGAACAAGCAAGCTGACACTTCTACTGTTCCCATCATGAATGATAAGTGCCCTTGAAGGAATAGTGAAGTTACATAAAGTCTGCTTGCATGCTTCCTTGGGTTTAAAAATTATATCCATTTCTCTGAAATTTGGTTGACTTTGTCTTATTGAAACCTTAAAGGAAAAGTCAACTTGTCCCTTTTGAATTTTTCCAAAATGTTAGCACACCAGTCTTTCACAAATCATGCCTTCTATAACACGTATTTGGCTCTGACCTGCAGCTGTGCCTGATGCCCCTGGTACCCCCGATGCCACCCACGTGACAGGAAACAGCATCACCCTTTGCTGGACCAGGCCACGCACAGATGGAGGCAACGAGATCAAACACTACATCCTGGAAAGGAGAGAGAAGAAGAGCCTGCGCTGGGTGAAGGTTTCCTCCAAGAGGTCCATCACCGAGCTGAGGCACCGCGTCACCAACCTCACCGAGGGCAACGAGTATGAGTTCCGCATCATGGCTGAGAATGGTGCCGGTGTCGGACCGGCCAGTAGCACCTCTAGGCTCTTTAAATGCAGAGAGCCAACCAGTTCCCCCAGTGCTCCCTCTATGATCAAGGTAGGCCTTCAGGAACACTGTTGCAGATGTGCTAGTCAGTCTTACAGCTCTTATACAGATTTGTTTGCTCTCATTTTACAATAAGCAGAAATCTGAACAGAATGACAAACCTCTGCATCTTAAAAAAAAAAAAAAAGTTACTGGGAATTTATTTTATATCAGTATTTAGCTGTTTTACACTGCAGGAAGTTTCAGGCTGTTTCAGGACAACCTGAACCTTTGTGCATCTTCCGACAGCACGACCCTGACCCTGACCCTGACCCTGACCCTGACCCTGACCCTGACCCTGACCCTGACCCTGACCCTAACCCTGCAGAAACTCCTTCAGGGGAGAAAAAAAGTTCCTACTCCAGGGTAGCTACTTCTCAGGGGCCCTGAAAAACTGGTGCTGGTCTCAATGTTGATTGGTTAAACTTGAAGAGGACCATTTTTTTCTGTCCTCTTGATGTCTTTGTCTAGCAGCAGTCTTTTCCTCTATAACAGCACCATCTACAACATAAAATTCTCCATATAGTCTAACATATAAAACTTCTATTGTTCTGTTACCTACATAGAACTGTAGTTACTTCCAGTAACCAATGTTTGTTTTTGAGTTCAGTGTTGTGAACGAAGCTGTTTGATCCGACAATGATAGCAGAAAGGCTGTAAGGGTCATTTGGGGAACTGATCCCGTAAACATTTGATTCAACTCACACGCTCCTGATTAATACAGAAGATCTGCAGGCAAAATAGGTGCTGTTTGACCTAAGTCGGACTAAAAATCAGAATGCAGAGAAAAGGGAACAAAGAAAAACATATAATATAAATGGCTGTATGAACTTTGCTCTTCTCTTATTGATCAGGTCATTGACTCCACCAAATCCTCCATCACCCTGGAATGGACCAAGCCAGTCTTTGATGGTGGCTTGGAAATCATTGGATACAATATTGACATGTGTAAGGCCAGTCTGGAGGAGTGGCACAGAGTCAACAACCAGATCTGCATCCAGACTAGGTTCACTTCTAAAGGCCTGGTACCTGGGGAGCTCTACAAATTCAGGGTCAGCGCTGTAAATGGATCTGGAGAGGGCGAAGCCTCAGTGATGGCCAGCCCTGTTCAGGCTCTGGACAGACTCACATCTCCTGAAATCGACATTGACGCCAACTTCAAGCAAACTCACATTGTGAAGAACGGAGGCATCGTCACTCTCCAAGTCGCTTTCCGAGGAAAGCCAGCTCCTCTGGCCACCTGGTCCAGGGCAGACGGTGAGCTTCCTGTCATGGCTGATGTCAACACAACAGATTCATTCTCCACTCTGACCATCGAGGGCTGCACTCGGTATGAGGCCGGCAAATACACCTTGTCCCTGGAGAACAACAGTGGGCGCAAATCCATCACATTTACTGTCAAAGTGCTGGACACTCCTGGACCTCCAGGAAAAATTTCCTTTAAAGACGTCACTCGTGGAGCCCTGACAGTGATGTGGGATGCCCCTACTACTGATGGTGGAGCACGAATTCACCACTACATCGTGGACAAGCGTGAGGCCAGCCGCCTTGCCTGGCAGGAGGTCAGCACCAAGTGCAATCGCCAAATGATCAGGGTTACTGGCATGGATATTGGCGTGCCTTATTTGTTCAGAGTGATTGCTGTCAATCAGTATGGCCAGGGAGAACCTCATGAGATGACAGAGCCCATCATTGCCACTGACGTACCAGCTCCACCCAAGAGACTGGACGTTGTCGACACCAGCAGCTCCACAGCTTCCCTGGTGTGGCTGAAGCCTGAACATGACGGAGGCAGCCGCATCAGAGGATATATTGTTGAATTCAGAGCTAAGGGCACCGACCGCTGGGTTGTTGGCGGAGAGACTAAGTCACTGAAGATGCTGGTGGATGGTCTGATGGAGAACACAGAGTACGACTTCAGAGTGAAGGCCAAGAATGACGCTGGAATCAGCGACCCTCAGGGCACATTCGGCTCAGTGGTCATCAAGGAGCCTCGCATCGAACCCACTGCTGACCTCAGCAGCATCACCAACCAGCTCATCACCTGCAAGACCTCCAGCACCTTTACCATCGACATCCCCATCAACGGCAGACCAGCACCCAAGGTCACCTGGAAGCTGGAGGAAATGAAGCTGAAGGAGACAGACAGAGTCTCCATCAAGACCACAAACGAGAGAACCACTCTGGTGGTGAAAGACAGCAAGAGAAGCGACAGTGGCAAGTACTACCTGACACTGGAGAATGTGGCTGGTGTGAAGACATTCACAGTGACCGTAGTCATCGTCGGCAGACCAACTCCACCCACAGGCCCCTTGGAAATCTCTGGAGTCTCCTCAGAATCCTGCACCCTGTCCTGGACTGAGCCTAGTGATGACGGAGGCACTGACATCACCAACTACATTGTTGAAAAACGAGAGTCTGGTTCTGCTTCCTGGCAAGTGGTGAACTCCAGCGTGAAGAGAACCACTATCAAAGTGACCCATCTGACCAAATACATGGAGTACACATTCAGAGTGTGCGCAGAGAACAAGTTTGGAGTCAGCAAGTCCATAGAGTCAGCCCCTGTTGTTATTGAGCATCCATTTGGTAAGTTCTGTTTAATTAATTGTCTACTTTTACATTAATCATCAACTTTTCTGATAATTGATTGTTTTGAAACTGAATATCTTTGGCTTGTGGACAAAACAAGACATTTTAGAACGTCATGTTGGACTTTCAGAGACACTGATATTATACGTATTGACATTTTTCACCATGTTAAGACATTTAATAAGCCAAACAACTAATCTACAGATGATTCTACAACCAAAGTGATAGCTGCGTTTAGAAAATAATCAGCCAAGTTCTGTCCAACAACTAAAATATATTCACCTAAACTTTATTTTCACAGTTCCTCCAAGTCCTCCAAGTCGTCCAGATGTCGTGTCTGTGTCTGCCAACGTCATTAGCATCAAATGGGATGTGCCATATGCTGATGGTGGCAGCCAGGTGTCGGGTTACTGGATCGAGAAGAAGGAGAGGAACACAATCCTGTGGGTGAGAGAGAACAAACTGCCTTGCCTGGAGTGCCAGTACAAGGTGTCCAACCTGATCGAGGGCCTGGATTACCAGTTCAGGGTTTACGCCATGAACCTTGCCGGACTCAGCAAGGCCAGCGAGGCCTCCAGACCTGTGTTGGCGCTCAATCCTGTTGGTGAGGGAAACATTCATGTCCTAACTACCGACATTTGATAACTTACCATCAAAATGCTTTCAACAGTAGTCCTAACAACTGAGCACACTGACTGACTCAGTTTAGAAAAGTCTTCAAGAATCATTTAATAGCAATAAAAGCTGGATATTAGTTTTATGATGACCTTCTTGCCCTCTCTACTCAGATCCTCCCGGTAAACCTGAGGTGACGGACATTAGCCGCTCCTCCGTGTCACTGTGCTGGACCGTGCCATTCAATGACGGCGGCAGCAAGATCGTTGGTTATGTGGTGGAGAGGAAAGTCTACAGTACAGATGAGTGGGATGACAACCGCTGGCTCAAGTGCAATTACACCACGATCACAGAGAACTACTTCACCGTCACAAACCTGGGAGAAGGAGAGACCTACGAGTACCACGTCATCGCCAAGAATGCCGCTGGCGTCCACAGCGCGGCCTCAGAGTCGACTGGACCCGTCACATGCAAGGACGAATACTGTAAGTTCAACACGTTCTGTTTTCGGTTTAGATTTCATAGTGTAGAATCTTTACCAAAACTAATCATCTCCTTTTCGCTGCAGCTCCTCCCAAAGCTGAGCTTGACAGCAAGCTGAGAGGTGAGACTATCACCGTCACCGCCGGCTCTGACCTTGTCCTGGATGGCATCGTGGGTGGTAAACCAGAACCTACAGTGTACTGGTCGAAGGCCGACAAGATTCTGGAGCTCGGTGAAAAATACTCGTTGACCTACACTTCCACCAGAGCGATGGCTGTCATCAAGAGCTGCGACAGATACGACACTGGCAGATACATCTTGACTGTGAAGAATGCCAACGGAACTAAGACTGCAGCAGTGAGCGTTAAAGTCTTAGGTGAGCAGCCAAGAAACTACACTGTTTTAACATTATCTAAAACTAGAGCAGATCACTTGGCTGACTGTTGACTCCAAATGATTTTTGTTGTGGATTTCTGTCCTTTTAGACACTCCTGGAGCTCCAGCTGATAAGATCGTGATCAGCAGGGTGACAGAGGAGAAGTGTACGGTGTCCTGGAAGATCCCTCTGGAGGATGGTGGAGACTCTGTCAGCCACTACGTCGTGGAGCGTCGTGAGACCAGCCGTCTCAACTGGGTCATCATGGAGACTGAGTGCAAATCGCTGTCATGTGTCAGCAGCAGGCTGATTAAAAACAACGAGTACATCTTCAGAGTTAGAGGAGTCAACAAATTCGGAATCGGAGTTCCTTTGGAGTCTGAGCCAGTCATCGCCAGGAACGCCTACAGTAAGCTGCGAGTTCATAGTTACTGCACTTCATTGAAACAATGCTACTGGCAAATCGCAAAGCCTGTAACTTAGACTATGTTGAATTCATTCTGGCTTCTTGTGTGACAGTCACTTTGATTGTGTCCTATGTGGTCCATATGTTCCATCACATGTTCTGAACTAAACCTTGACTTTTAAAATTTAAATTGCAAATCAAATCATAGTGTTTGTCGGAAATTTGATATTTTCTTAAATTTGTTTTTCCTAGATTAGGGTATGTTTGTGAATAGAAAACAGTAAATAGATTAATCTCTGACGTGTTTTCCTCCCCAGCCATCCCATCCCAGCCTGGTACACCAGAGGCCACTGCAGTGGCTAAGGAGCACGTCATCATCGAGTGGCTGAAGCCTGAGAGTGATGGAGGCAGTGAGCTCAAGAACTACATTGTGGATAAACGAGAGAAGAGCAGCACCAGGTTGGAACAACTTCAACAGATTTTAGTTTTCACTTTCTGAAATGAGAATGCTCTTTGTCTCACTGTCCCTCCTTTTGTTCTTTGGACCAGGTGGACACGAGTGAATAAGACTTACACCATCTACGACACTCGACTAAAGATCACAGGTCTGCTGGAGGGAAGTGAATACCAGTTCAGAGTGACAGCTGTCAACGCTGCTGGAGACAGTCAGCCAAGCGATGCCTCGCCATACATCCTCTGCAAGGACCCCACCTGTAAGAAGTCTATGCATTCTTATTTTCGACACCTCATCCAAGCACTCACACATCAAAGGTGTTTGAAGTAAACTAAGTATCTGCATCTTTGTCATCCTCAGATACCCCAGCTCCTCCATCAATGCCTCGCATCAAAGACACCACCAAGCACAGCATCAGCATGACTTGGACCAGGCCCATGTATGACGGCGGCTCAGACGTCTCCGGCTACGTGGTAGAAATCCTGGAGGAGGGTTCTGAGCAGTGGTACCGCGCCACTGCCAAGGCTCTCAAGACTAACGAGTATGTGGCCGCCGGTCTGGCAGCCAATAAGAAGTACAGATTCAGGGTGGCTGCCACCAATAGCAACGGCACCGGGGAGTTCAGTGAGCCAAGCGCTGAGGTCGAGCCGCTGGAGAGAATTGGTGAGTCAGACAAATATACAGCGAACAATGACGTGCCCATTTTTGTTACATAACGAAATTAATTATGAGAAATTGCTTTACACTAAAATAAATAACACAATACATTTCTGAATTTCTGCCATGTTCTGCCAAACATATTGGGGTTAGATAATCACAATGTTAAGTTTCTTTATCACCACATTCTGACAAAGTTTAAGTTTAAATTAAAAATGTATTTCAGTCATTTGAAAAGTAAAGAGTGCAGTTAATTTTGGGATATGGCTACGTATGATTTTTCCCGGTGACATATTTTTATCATATTCCCGCTTGTTGGATGGTAATCGCAGCATTATCTCCTCTCACTATGCTCCATCCATTTAGAAATGCCCGACCTGGAGCTGGCTGACGACCTGAAGAAAACAGTGTGTATGCGCGCCGGTGGTACCATGCGCTTGTTTGTGTCCGTTACTGGCCGGCCAACACCAGTTGTGGCCTGGAGGAAGAAGGGCGTGGAGCTGCAGACCCGCGGCTACATTGAGACCACTGACAGCTACACATGTTTGATGGTGGAGAATGTTGATCGCTACGACTCTGGAAAATACGTCTTAGAGGCAGAGAACCCGTCCGGCAAGAAAACTGTGACCATTCTGGTTAAAATCTACGGTATGTCTGCCCAGATAATTACATGAATTTAGAGGATATATGTATAAAAAGGCACAGTTATCAAAATTTTGCAGATTTAGTTCCTTCTGAAGAGGTCTGTAAATGCATTCCCAGATCTTCACTTCCTGTATTCTCTTCTCCAGACACTCCTGGGCCTCCAGGTTCAGTGAAAGTGAAGGACTACACCAAAGAATCTGTTGTGATCACCTGGGATGTCCCCAGCATTGACGGTGGCGCTCATGTGAGCAACTACATCGTAGAGAAGCGTGATGCAAACATGAAGTCATACAAGACCGTCACGACCGAGTGCAGGAAGACCCTGTTCAGAATCACTGGTCTGGAGGAAGGCATGCACTACTTCTTCAGAGTGCTGCCAGAGAACATCTACGGTGTCGGCGAGCCCTGCGAGACAGCCGAGGCCGTTCTGGTGTGCGAAGTGCCATCAGTGCCTATGGATCTCCAGGTTGTCGATGTTACCAAGTCCTCTGTCACTCTGCACTGGGAGAAGCCGCTACATGACGGCGGCAGCAGGCTGAACGGCTACAGCATCGAGGCCTGCAAGGTGGGTTCGGACAGATGGAGCACCGTCGCGACAGTCAAGGCCTCAGTGTCACAGCACACTATTCAGTCTTTGACAGAGAATGACCAGTACCTGTTCAGGATCCGAGCCACCAACAGCAGGGGAGCCAGTGAACCCATGGACACCGTCACTCCCGTTGTAATCCAGGAGATCAAGGGTAAGCCATCTAAACAAATCATCACACACATCACTAAACTCAGAGAAGCTGCATAGAAAATGCTCAAGTATAATAAACATCTCTCATGTATGTTCCAGTAATGCCCAAGATCGACATGACTAGCATCCCTCAGAAGATTGTTCATGTGCACCGTGGCAAGCCCATCGACCTCAACCTACCCTTCAAGGCCAAACCGCTGCCAACCTGCTCCTGGTACTTTGGCGGCGTCAAGCTAAAGGACAGCCTGGACCGCATTAAGATCGACAGCAATGGCAAATACACCCACCTTGTCATTCGCGAGACCACTATCAACGACACGGGAGACTACACGCTGGAGGTGAAGAACGCCATTGGCCAAGCAACCGAGGTTATTAAGGTCATCATCCTTGGTAAGGAGACTTTTTTAGCTAAACTGAACTGATAAATGTTAAAATCTCACCTGTATCAAGTAAAGCTGAGGATTTTAAAAGATTCTGATCAGCTGCTTTGTTGTATGTATCTAGACAAACCCGGTATCCCAGTTGGCCCCATGAAGATTGAGGAGGTTGACGGTGTGTCAGTGACAGTTAGCTGGGAGCCACCAGAGAAGGACGGTGGTGCCAACGTTGGCGGCTACGTGGTCGAGCAGCGTGATGCTCACCGGCCAGGCTGGAGCACAGTCTCAGAGTCGGTGACTAGACCTTGCTTCAAGTTCACCAGGCTCTCAGAGGGAACCGAGTACGTGTTCCGCGTTGCTGCCATGAATCGTTTTGGCATTGGCAAATTCCTGCAGTCCGAGGTGGTCGAGTGCAAAAGTGCCAAGAGTGAGTTCTCTTTTGTCTCTGCTATTTTTTGTGTGTGTAAATGACTCTGAAATAATAGTAACTATGAATAAACAGGTATTAAAATTCACCCTAATATTTAAGTTATTTATATAAATTTACATGATAAGTAGTATTTTGTACAGTAACATTTTAAAAGTAAATGTAAATTTGTATTATATAAATAGTATATATAATGTGATTTCACTAATACCTAATTAGCTATATAACCAAGCAGTAATCCAACCGCCTAGCCCAGTAACTGTTCTTTTTCCTCTATGCTTTTCATCTTCCATTCATTGGTAAATAATTTGTACTTTAAGAATTCTTATTGATATAAGAATTATTGCTGTAAAGTTGAGCAAATATTCCTCCTATAATTTATTAGGCAGTTCCATTCTGCTCTTCTGTCTCCTATTTTTCCTCACCTGTAATCCATTATTTTTTTTTGTGCAGCCATCCCTGGACCTCCAAGCAGACCAGAGGTGCTTGATGTCACCCATGAGGGCATGACCCTGACCTGGCATGCACCCGAGGACAATGGTGGCTCCACCATCGCCGGCTACATCATCGAACGTAAAGAGGCCGGTTCTGACAGATGGCTAAGGATCAACAAGAACCCTGTCACCATGACCAGGTACCGTTCCTCTGGACTGATCGAGGGCCTTGAGTATGAACACCGTGTCACTGCCATCAACTCTAGAGGAGCCGGCAAACCTAGCGAGAGCTCTCCCATCGCCGTTGCCATGGACCCCATCGGTATGTGAAGCATGTGTCTATTGTAATGACATTTAACAAGCATAATTCACAAAACCATTGCCATTTGTTTTATATTAATCGCACCAGTGTCGAGTCAGGATGTTTACCAAATATCTGTTCTGTTGAACAGAACCCCCAGGTCCTCCACTTGAGCCCAGAGTCACTGACACCACCAGGACTTCAGTCTCTTTGGCCTGGCTACCCCCCGAAGAGGAGGGTGGTGCTATCATTACTGGTTACCTGATTGAGATGCAGAAGGTGGACCAGGTAGAATGGACACTGTGCAACACTACACCCACCAAGATGTGCGAGTACACCCTTACCCACATGCCCCAGGGCGCCGAGTACAAGTTCAGGGTCATCGCCTGCAACGCTGGTGGTTCCGGAGAGCCCGCTGAGATTCCTGGAGTGGTTAAAGTCCAGGAGATGCTTGGTACGAGAACACATTTAAATAAATAACAAAATCTGATACAATTTAGCCATCACATATATAATCATCTTACTGATTTTTTTCTTTTACGTTAATCTCTCTGTGTCCTCTACAGGTTATCCCGACTATGAGCTCGATCGCAAATATGAGGAGGGCTACGTGGTGCGGCAGGGCGGAGTCATCCATCTGTCTATACCAATTAAGGGCAAACCTATACCGACATGCAAGTGGACAAAGGATGGTCGTGACATCTCCCATCGTGCCATGATTGCCACCAACGATGACGTCACCGAGCTGGTCATCAAAGAGGCGCACAAAGACGACACCGGTACCTACGACTTGGTGCTGGAGAACAAATGTGGCAGGAAGGCTGTGTACATCAAGGTGAGCGCCACCTCTACTGGATTCAATTAAAACATGAATACAGCTCAATAGATCTCCTTCAGTGTCATAGTTACAGATCTACCTGAGGTTGTAACTTAATTTACTGTATATCTTCCCCTCCAGGTGAAGGTGATCGGTCGCCCTGATGTCCCAGAAGGCCCTCTGGAGTTTGATGACATTCAGGCTAGATCAGTCCGGGTCAGCTGGAGGCCACCATCAGATGACGGCGGCTCCGACATCCTGGGATACATTGTGGAAAGACGGGAGGTGCCCAAGGCCGCCTGGTGTACGGTGGATGCCAGGGTCACTGAAACCTCTCTGGTGGTAAAGGGGTTGAAGGAGAATGTGCAGTACCACTTCAAGATTTCTGCAGAGAACCAGTTTGGTGTCAGCAGATCTCTCAAATCTGAAGAGTCAGTCACACCAAAGACACCACTTTGTGAGTACTAATACTTTTATTCAGAGGTTGTGTAATGTCTCTGATATTGATAAATGTAAAGCAGTAGGTATTGGTTTCACTGAGAACATGCTTTGCTACAGGCCCACCTGAACCTCCCAGCAACCCACCAGAGATAATGGATGTCACCAAGTCCACAATATCTCTGTCCTGGGCCCGGCCCAGGGATGATGGAGGCTCTCGCGTCACAGGATACTACGTGGAAAGGAGAGAGGTGTCAACCGAGAAGTGGGTCCGCCACAACAAGACCCACATCACCACCACCATGTACAACGTCACCGGTCTTATCCCCGATGCAGAGTACATGTTCAGAGTGGTGGCTCAGAACGATATTGGGCAGGGTGAACCTGGTCCTGCTTCAGAGCCTGTGGTCTGCAAAGATCCGTTTGGTGAGTTAACGTCACGTAGTACTATTTGTGCATGAATAGAGTAATAAAACTGAGCACTGTACAAAATTTAGGACAAGATAGAAATTCAACTTGAAGGACGGAAAACTAATTTGACATCTGTGTTTCCATAGACAAACCCAGCCAACCAGGAGAGATTGACATCATCTCTGTCACTAAAGACTGCATCACTATCCACTGGCTCAGGCCTGAGCACGACGGAGGCAAGGAGATCCTGGGTTACTGGATCGAATTCAGGCAGGCTGGAGAGAGCGCCTGGAAGAAATGCACTAAGGAGCGCTCCAAGGATCGTCAGTTCACCATGGGTGGCTTGATGGAGGCTACCGAGTACGAGTTCAGAATCTTTGCTGAGAACGAGACTGGACTCAGCCGACCTCGTCGCACCCCCATGGGCATTAAGACAAAACTTAGCGGTGAGCTTCTGTTCACATATTGTATAACAAAATTACATCATAACATCCTTAATGAATTTTCTTTAAGAAATATTACTGTAAAAAAAATAGTGAATGTTTATTTTGATCCAACTTCCTTGTTACTCTGCAGTCGGTGAGGCTCCAGCTTTGAAGGAAGAGATCCAAGATGTAACAACCAAGCTTGGCGAGTCTGGCACTCTGACCTGTGGTATCATTGGTAGACCTCTGCCTGAGATCAAGTGGTACCGATATGGTAAGGAACTGATCCAGAGCCGCAAGTACAAGATGAGCTCAGATGGCCGTAACCACTCCCTCAGCATCCTGACAGATGAGCAGGAAGACGAAGGTCTGTACACCTGCAGGGCCATCAATGAGGCTGGAGAGATTGAGACCAGTGGCAAACTGCGCTTGCAGGCAGCGCCTGCGTTCCACCCTGGCTTCCCCCTAAAGGAGAAATATTATGCTGGGGCCGGCACTAGCCTCCGCCTCCATGTTGTCTACATTGGTCGTCCCATCCCCCAGATCATGTGGTTCTACGGCAAGAAGCCTTTGAATGCATCTGAGAATGTGATTATTGAGAACACCGAAAGCTACACTCACCTGGTGGTGAGGAATGTCCAGAGAAAGACCAATGCTGGTCGCTACAAGGTTCAACTCAGCAATGTCTATGGAACTATTGACACTGTGCTACGTGTTGAAATTCAAGGTAAAAGCAGAGAATAAACAAACATAAATTTCCAGTAAAAACATCAATAAAATATTGAGTATTCAAATGAAAGAGTTGTTACTCATTCTGTCTTTGTTATTTTTTTTCCAGACAAACCATGCAGCCCTGATGGACCTGTGGTTGTTGACGCTCTGCTTAAGAGCTCAGTTGTAATCAGCTGGAAGGTCCCCAAGGACGATGGAGGATCTGTGATCACCAACTACATTGTGGAGAAACGTGAGGCCAAAGAAGGCGAACAGTGGTGCCTGGTGTCCTCCTCCGTCTCCAGCACCACCTGCCGTGTTCCAAACCTGATTGAGAATGCCGGTTATTACTTCAGAGTCTCCGCCCAGAATCAGTATGGAGTCAGTGAGCCACTGGAAATCCCATCAGTGGTTATCATTAAGAGTCCATTCGGTAAGTCCAGTCATATTTTGTTCTCCAGTTTTGTCCTCTGCAGTTACACTGCAAAGAGAGAGAAGTAGAGCACTGCAATAACACCTCCTGTTTGCTTCCCAGAAAAACCTGGCATCCCACAGCAGCCCTTCATCATGAGCTCCACCAAGGACTCCTGTGTCGTCTGCTGGAAGCCTCCAAGCAGCGACGGAGGAGCTAAGATCACCAACTACTACCTGGAGAAACGTGAAAAGAAGCAGAACAAGTGGATGTCAGTAACCACCAAGAAGGTTGTGGAGACCAATTATGAGGTCACTGGCTTGATCGAGGGCTTTGAGTACGAGTTCCGCGTCAAATGTAAGAACATGGGTGGCGAGAGTGACTGGAGCGAGATTTCTGCACCCATCATCCCCAAGTCCGACCAGTCTCCTCGTGCTCCTGCATTCAGAGAGGAGATCAGAGACATGACTGTCAAATACCAGGCCAATGCCACCTTTGTAACAAAGGTACTTTTTTTAAAAACTTCACTGCATATGCTTTCAAGAACTCATGTGCTGTGCCCATTACTGAAGGTATAAATATGTCAACAATTAAACTCATTTATTTTACCTATGACCAGGTGGTGGGCTATCCAAAGCCTCTGGTGAAATGGTACCGCAGTGGAAAGGAGATCCTGGCAGATGGAACCAAGATCAAAGCCCAGGAGTTCAAAGGAGGCTACTATCAGCTGGTCATTGCTGCCGCTGATGAGAACGATGCCTCGGTTTACCAAGTCAGAGCAACCAATTCCTCAGGATCCATCTCTACAACTGCCAACCTGGAGGTTGAAGGTAAAAATATTATTTTAGAATTGCAAGTTCCTTATTTTTCATCTTTCCTAGATTTCATTAGGTAATATTCCTATAAAGAAATTTTGAAATTTTCTCAATAATCTAATGTTTGTAATTTTTTATTCCAGTTCCTGCCAAGATCCACCTGCCTAAAGAGCTCCAGGGAATGGGAGCAGTCCATGCTGTTCGTGGCGATCACATCACCATCAAGATCCCCATCTCTGGCAAGCCTGAGCCAGCAATCACTTGGCAGAAGGGTCAGGAGATCCTCTCCAACTCTCCTTATCATCAAGTCATTACTACCAGGTCCTTTACCTCCCTGGTCTTCCAAAAGGGAGTTCAGAGAAGGGATACTGGCTACTACATCATTACTGCAAAGAACAGATTTGGAATGGACAAGCAAACCATTGAGGTGAACGTGGCTGACATTCCCGATGCTCCAAAGGGACTGGTGGTCAGTGACATTGCACGGGATTCTATCACCCTGACCTGGGAGCCCCCTGCCAATGATGGTGGAAGTGACATTGTCAGCTACATCGTGGAGAAGTGTCCCACCACTGCTGACAGGTGGATCCGTGCTGGACAGACCGCTGACTGCAGCATCACCATTATTAACATATTTGGAAAAACGAAATACCAGTTCCGTGTTCTTGCCGAGAATCAGTTTGGCCTAAGCCCTCCGTGTGCCCCAACCGAGCCCATCACCACAAAGGAAGACAAGTCTGTCATTAGGAACTATGATGAGGAAGTGGATGAAGCCAGGGAGATCACCAAGGAGGAGGCACTGTTCTACAAGGTCAAGGAGCTGTCCTCCAAGTACACCATCTCTGAGGAGCTTTCTCGCTGTCAGTTTGGAGTGGTCCACCGCTGCGTGGAGATCGCCACAAAGAAGACCTTTATGGCCAAATTCATCAAGGTCAAAGGAACTGATCGTGAGTTAGTTCTCAGGGAAATTGAGGCCCTCAATGTTGCAAGACACAAGAACCTCATCTACCTGCATGAATACTTTGAAAGTATGGAGGAGATCATCCTGATCTTTGAATTCATCTCTGGAGTCGACATCTTCGAGCGTCTTGGCACCAGCAACTTTGAGCTGACAGAGCAGGAGATTGTTCGTTACATGAGACAGGTATGCGCCTCTCTCAAGTTCCTGCACAGCCACAACTTTGGCCACTTCGATATCCGCCCGGACAACATTGTCTACACCACCAGGAGAAGCACCAACATAAAGATCATTGAGATGGGCCAGTCGAGGTTGCTGGTACCAGGAGAGAACATCAGAATGCTTTTCTCAGCACCAGAGTACTGTGCCCCTGAGGTCCACCGTCATGACCTTGTCACCACGGCTACTGACATGTGGTCTGTTGGTGTTATGGCATACGTTCTGCTCAGTGGCCTCAATCCATTTGCATCAGAGTCCACAACAAAGATGATTGAGAACATCTCCAACTGTGAGTACGTCTTTGACAATGAAGCATTTAAGGACATCAGTCTGGAGGCTATGGACTTTGTGGACAGACTTCTGGTGAAGGACAGGAAGCTCCGTATGACAGCGCATGAAGCTCTGGAGCACCCATGGCTAAAGATGAAGCTTGAGCATGTCAGCAACAAGGCCATCAAGACACTGAGACACAGACGGTACTATCAGGGTCTAGTGAAGAGGATTGATACTATTGTATCAGCAGCTCGTGTGGCATACGGCGGCGCCTTTAGGAACCAGAGAGGACTGGCTGTAGGTAAAGTGAAGATTGGAACTGAGTACCATGGTCTCCGCGCTGGTCCTGTAATGCATGGCTCAGCTGAGGAAGGCGGTCATGTCAGATTTACTTGTAGCATCGTCAACTGCGACAAGAGCACACAGGTGTCATGGTACTTTGGTAACCGTCAGCTGCACCCAAGCCCCAAGTATGAAATTACTTACAGCAATGGTTTTGCCAGCATCTACGTCAAGGACATTGAAGAGAGTGATGATGGTGTATACAGATGCAAGGTGGTGAGTGATGATGGAGAGGACAGTGCTTATGGAGAGCTCTTCGTCGACACCGTGAGGAGCATCAGAGAGCACTACATCAGTCGCTCCATCAAGAAACTTAGGAGGAGAGTTGACAAGATGAAACTCCTGCAGAGACCACCGGAGTTCACTCTTCCGCTATACAATCGCGCTGCCTATATCGGTGAAGATGTGCGCTTTGGTGTTACTATCACCGTGCACCCAGACCCCCACGTGACGTGGCTCAAGAACGGAGAAAGGATCAAGGTGGGTGATGATGACAGCAAGTACACGTTCACCAGTGATAAGGGTCTGTACCAGCTCCTGATCCACAACGTCGATAAGACTGATGATGCTGAATACACTGTCATGGCCCACAACAAGTTCGGAGAAGACAGCTGCACGGCCCGTCTCACTGTGACACCTCATCCTGTGATGGAGGAAACTATGAGGCCCATGTTCAAACGCTTGCTGGCGAATATTGAGTGTATTGAAGGACACAGCGTGCGCTTTGAACTCAGAGTCTCAGGAATCCCAATGCCGACCCTGAAATGGGAAAAGGACGGTAAACCACTACAATTCAGTCAGAAGGTCATCGTCATACAGGAAGACACTGACTATCATGTGCTTCACGTCAGAGAAACTCTTCTTGAGGACTGCGGTGTGTACAAAGTTACTGCAACCAACTCTGCTGGCTCTGCGAGCTGCCAGGCCACACTGAAGGTGGACCGTATGACCTACACCAGGAGGGAGTATAAGAGTGAGGAGGAGAAGTACAGACACGTACAGAAACAAATCGAAAAGACCAACAAAATGGCTCAGCAAATTGTTGCCACTGAGGAGCTCGTACCGCTGAACCCCACGGCACAGGAAGCTCTCAAATTTGCTGCAGAGATGTACAAGCCTGCGGTGAGCACCAAGCATGTCGAGGGCGAGTTTGATATCACAGTGGAGAAGTCGGACACCAAGAAGCTGGAGGAGGAGAGGAGGATCTTCATGCCCTATGAGATCCCTGAGCCTGTGGTTCATGATCCCAGAGTTCTGGATGAGGACAAAGGCATCAAACAGTTTGTGCCATTGTCTGACATGAAGTGGTACAGGAAGCTGAGAGATCAGTATGAGATTCCCGAGAGGATGGAGAAGGTCGTGCAGAAGAGGCAGAGGCGTATACGTCTGTCCAGGTGGGAGCAGTTCTACGTCATGCCCCTCCCCAGAATAACCGACCAATACAGGCCGAGGTGGCGTATTCCAAAACTCACTCTGGATGATCTGGAGACTGTCAGACCTGCACGCCGCTCACCCTCTCCTGAATCTGAGGTCTCTTTCCGATCCAGGAGGAGATCTCTGGGAGATCTCAGTGACGAGGAGATGCTGATGCCAGTGGATGACTACCTGTCAATGAGGAGAACAGAGGAGGAGAAGATGATGCTTGAGGATGAACTGGAGCTTGGCTTCTCTGCCTCTCCTGCCGGCAGTCCAGTTCGCGCCGAGCGGCGTCTTGTGGAACATGAGGAGAGAAGGCAGGAAGTCAGGCACGAGGCTGTCGAGGTCACAGAGACGAAGAAGAAACGCACCGTTTCTCAGTTCATGAGGAGGAGAAGGTCGCTGTCCCCTACTTACATTGAGCTGATGCGTCCAGTCTCAGAGCTGATCAGGCCGTCGCGAGCTAGGCCTTCTGTGGATGCAGAGGGAGCAGTTGTGGAGAGGCGTTCCCCCACCCCAGAGAGGACCCGGCCCCGTTCACCCAGCCCCATCAGGTCAGTTGAGAGGTCATCCCGCTCCTCCTCAAGGTTTGAGCGTTCCGCCCGCTTTGACATCATGTCCCGCTATGAGGCTAGAAAGGCTGCCCTTAAGTCTGAGAGGAAGTATCAGGTCGTCAGTCAGACACCGTTCAGCCTGGATCATGCTCCTCGTGTGACTGTCAGGATGCGCTCTCATCGCATCCCAATTGGCCAAGACACCAAGTTCACCCTAAACATCCAGACTAAGCCAGAGGCCGAGGTCACATGGTTCCACAATGGTGATGCAATCTCTGAAAGCAGCGAGAAATACGTCTTCACCAACATGAGTGGTGTTCTGACCATCACTATTCTGGACTGCCAGGAGGAGGATAGCGGCACATATCGCTGTGTGTGCTCCAACTCTAAGGGCGAGGCATCAGACTATGCCACCCTGGAGGTGTCAGGTGGTGGATACACCACCTTCTCTTCCCGCCGCAGGGATGAGGAAGCTCCCAAAACTTATGTCCCTGAAGTCACCCGCGTTGACCACTATCACACGACCCACTTCAAAGCTGGCTATTCTTCAAAGACTTACTTGGAGGTGGAGGAGAGCAAGTCTAAGCTAACCGAGACACATGAAAGATACGGTGCCTCCTCTGAGAGGTACTCCTCTGCTGAGAGGTACGACTCCTCTATCAAGTATGCCTCCGCTGAATACCTGTCTTCTGACTCCTCCTTCTCATCAGACAAGTTTTCTCTGACTGGAAAACGGACCACATCTGAAGCTAAACTGAAATCTTCTTCTGCTGCTGCTGAGGAAGTTTCTGTTCACAAGGTAAAACCTTCTCTTTCTGCCAGAATCCTCACCAAGCCTCAGTCAGTGACGGTCGCAGAAGGAGAGGCAGCCAGATTCTCCTGTGATATCGATGGAGAGCCAGCACCCACTGTAACATGGATGCGTGAGAGTCAAACCATTGTCTCCTCTAACCGCATCCAGGTCATCACAACTCAGTACAAATCTAGCCTGGACATCTCCTCTGTGACAACCTCCGATGAGGGCAGTTACACTGTAGTTGTGGAGAACTCAGCAGGTAGACAGGAGGCTCACTTCACTTTGACTATCCACAGACCAGTTCCCAAAGAACCTGTCATGTCTGTGAAGTCACCCACTCCCACCGTAAAGTCACCGGAGCCTTCTGTCACATCACCTGCTCCCTCCATAACTTCCCCCGTTCCCAGTGTAAAGTCACCAGAGCCCAGCATCAAATCCCCTGAGCCTTCTGTTAAATCACCAACGCCGAGCGTGAAGTCTCCTGAACCAGAAGGAATTAAGTCTCCTCGGAGTGTGAAATCACCTGAGCCATCTGCCCCCTCTCCAGCACCAAGCTTAAAGTCACCAGCTCCAAGTGTCAAATCTCCAGAACCTGAGGGAGTTAAGTCACCACGTGGTGTAAAGTCTCCTGAACCCAGACTCAAGTCACCAGGGAGTGTGAAGTCACCAGAACCTGAGGACATTAAATCACCTCGGGGTGTCAAATCTCCGGAACCTGCAGGAATCAAAACACCAAGAGGTTTGAAGTCCCCAGAACCTGCTGGAGCCAAAACACCAAAAGGCATCAAGTCCCCAGAACCATCAGGTATCAAGTCACCGAGGGCCCTCAAGTCCCCTGAGCCTGAGGGAATCAAATCACCTCCCAGGGTGAAGTCTCCCCCTCCCATTATGTCCCCCAAGAGGGTTGTGTCTCCACCCACCGTCAAATCCCCGACACCGAAACCTCCCAAGGTCCTGAGTCAACTGACAGCTGAAGCCTACGAGGGCTCGGTGAGGATGTCCTGTATGTGTGAGAGCAGCGTCAAGGAGGTGGCGTGGTGTGTCAATGGGAGGAGGCTTTCACAGAGCAACCGCTTTGAGATGCACTACTCCGAGGGTTCCTGCAGCCTTCTGATCCACAGCCTGGCAGACAGCGACCAGGGAGAGTACACCTGTGAGATGACATCCGACGGAGGTGTGTCCAAATCATCCTTTTCCTTCACTGGACAGGTGTTTCAGTCCATTCGCAAGAAGATTACAGCCTACTCTGAGCAGCAAGTGGCACTTAAAGGTAAGCAATTGATCAGCTGGATGTTAAAGAAAACAAATTCTGATGTAACCTCAATTATGACGTCATCTTCTCCTTCAACAGGATCAGTAATGATGAGTCAAAAGGAGTCATCGTCGGCCATGAGCTCATCCATGATGACGAAGAAAGAAGTTCACACGATGGAGGAGTCTTCCTCCTTCTCTTCCTCTGCTCAGCAGGCAATGATGTCCTCCATGATGGAGTCCAGTTCGTTTAGCAGCATGGCAGCTGAGATGAAGTTTGAGACGATGTCCATGTCCAGCATGTCTTCCATGACATCTGAGACGTACGCCATGAGCTCCAGCAGCCTCACAGAGATGGCCTCCCACATGGAGGGATCCTCCATGAGAGCAATAGGTAGGACACTGATTATAATCTGTGAAACTTTGTCTTCCGTAACAGCGGCTCAGTTTTAGCTTCCTCACTGATATTCACAGCGGACTAATTGGCCTTTCTTTTCAAAAGATGAACAAGTACAAATCAAAATTAACCAAAGAGGCTACTTTAGCAAAACAAAGCTTTTTTTGTAACTGATTCATGTGGCTGCTCACATTAAACCCTATGAACCCACAAACCCACCAGTAGGGTAAAAAGGCATGTTATATATATTTTTTAAATCGCCAAACTTACGCTGTTTATTGGCAAAAAAATGAAAAAAATGAAAAAATCTTTTGTTTTACACAGAGCAAAGAGGAGATGACAAGAAAGACTGAGAGAAAAATCAAACCTACTGGTTTAATGAAATAAATGCAGCATGGCTCAGTAACAGTAAACAGGAGCAAGTAGTTGAAGATACATTCAGCATGGTGGAACATCTTTCTACAGCTGTTGAGCAGAGTAGAGAGGAAACGTTATAGAGGCTATAAAAATGTAACCATTGAATATGGATGCGGCATGTGGAGCCCCCATTTAGATCAGAGGGTTGATGACAACAGTTTTCTTCAGTGTCCTCACGTTCATGTTCTGTGGGTTCCAGGTTCTGCTCCGAGAATCGAAGCTCTGCCAGAGGACATCAGTATTGAGCCGGGCAAAGTCCTGACGGTCACCTGCGCCTTCTCCGGCGATGCCAAACACATTGAGTGGTCTCGCGGTGGCAAAACCATCGAGGTGACTGCTGGTGGCCGCTTCCACATCGAGACCACAGAGGACCTGACCACCCTCATCATCACCGGGGTGAAGGAGGAAGACGCTGGAACCTACACCCTCAGACTGTCAAACGAGCTCGGATCTGACACAGCGACTGTTCACATTAGTATTCGATCAGTGTAAAAATAATCTAATCCTCCAAACTTCCCCTTTTCCCTTCTTCCATGCCTTTTTATTTATTAATTGAGCAACAATAATCTACTGGATAAAGATCTGGATTTCTGTTCTTGTAAATATGAACTATTTTTGTACCAAACTTGACATTAATTTATGCCAAACTAGACTAAAGTCTAAAGTTGTTATAAAATGTGCCATATTGGACAATTATGACTTAGGATTTTTGATCCATTTTTCTGTGACATGTACATAATGTATATAGCCGAGTTTACCGGTTATGGAAATGTATGCATTGTTATTTATGACAATAATATTAACTGAAACAAAATGAAACAAAATGTGGTTTAACAGGAGAAAGTTCCAGCAGGAACGAATACCCTGTTAAACTGAGAAACTAAACACTGTGCCTCAACGATAAGTTGAAGTCTTAAGATTGCCTCAGCAGGTAGAGAGGCTCCCTGCTGATGTTAACTCAATCAGAGACAAAACTATGAATGCACTGCTGGAGACAGAGCGGTGCTTTTGTTGTAACAGGAGCGTGAGATCACGAGTGCTGTTAGCATATACCCTCATGTTAGCAGGATGACTGGACCTCGCGCTCTGACTGATTATGTCATACCGCCATTTCAATGACATGCTCACAGTGCGAGCGGCCTGCACTCCCTGAGCACAAGTGTTTCTTTTTGTTTTGTGCTCTGCTTCTGGCAAACGACCACTCGCTCAGGCTCTTCAGTCGTACCATCACCCTGGCCATTCACGTTAAAACAATGAGAGCCCCCGCTGTGCTTGTTTGCAGAGGCAGAGCTGTCTCTTGGAGGTGTGCAGTGTGTTTGTGTGTTAGTTTTTAGAAGATCACCTGTCGGTCAAGCTGGGCGCCACCAAGCAGCTGTAACCAACTGCTGTTGCGTTGGACGAGTATGAAGTGAGGTCTGGTCTCGCATGGCGCCCCGCAATTTGGTTTGATTCAAGTTAGAGTTGTAGCGTTGAATATTTTCGCAGCCTCCTTGAGTTTTTCTGCAATTATTGATTTAATAAAGCATGATTATCAGCACTACAGAACTTCTCTGCTGTGGTTATTCATAGTCATTTCTTTTTCATGCTTCTATTTTATCCAAAAATCATGTATAATGTGTAAGGTTTTCAATTATGTTTATGATTAACTTGGTATGAAGGGTCACACGTGCATGTCTTAGTAGTCTATATACCATGTTTGCCTTACATGCATACATAGAAAGATATGCAGGTTTATACAGTTTGTGTGGACCGGAAATGATAAATGACAGAAGTCTAGTATGTCATCAGAATGTCATCATGTAGTATGACATAAATTAAAGTCATAGTATAATTTATTCACAAATACTATTATCTGTTATTATTATTATTATCATTATTATTATTAGTAGTAGTAGTAGTAGTTGTGGTGGCAATCTAACTACCAAAAAAAGCCACCTGAGGGAATCTGAAGTCATTTCCAACTCATGGCGGTGTGAAAAATGAGGTCCTCCATGGGAATGAGTTTAACACTTTATTAAAAGGCCGGGTGCCAACAGACTTAAAACGAGCTCGTACAAAAGAACAAAAATAGTAAGACTGTGACCCAAAACTCATTCAGCCATCACTCACACACAGACACGGTTGAAAAACTGTGTGGCTTCCCTGATCCTGATTCCCTGCCACTCCTCAGCTGTGTCTCCCTCTTCTAACCTTTGTGACTGATTAACCAGCCATGCTCACCTGTGGTCAAGTAACCCATAGCAACCATAGGACCTCACCACTGACACACTCACATTCATTCATACACACACAGAGATCCAAATTGGCTACAACAGTAGTAGTAGTAGTAGAAGTAGTAGAAGTAGCAGTAGTAGTCGTAGTATAGTAGTATATTACACAGGCATTACATTTTGAAGTTAAAGTACATTCAGCTGACAGCTATCATTTAAATTAAACTACAACGTTCAGTTAGACTATCGATGATTATGTGAAGCAGGTAAAAAAAAATACAATAACTTTAATTCAACCATTTTAATTTGAAGGCGGAAGTTACAAAAAACACCCGGCGGAAGTGACGTCAAACTGCTACTAGCGTTAGCTCAGCCAGATCGCTGCAAGCGTTAGCTCCACAGACGTGTGGAAGTTTTTACAGACGGCGTGTTTCACCAGTTGAAGCAACGATGAGTTCAGTTCAGCAACTGAGAGCGTTGATCAACGAGCGACTAACTGCTGCTGCTGAAGACATATTCAGAGACTTTGAAACAACCATCGTCCAGTACGAAGAAGAGATCGACCGTCAGCGCAGACTGCTGGATATCAGCTGGAGACCAGAAGTAACGTTACACACAACAGGTATGTAGAGCTGCAGGGCTGCCAACTTTTCAACAAAAAAAAACTTGGAGTGAGATTTGGTGGAGCCAACCAAAATGTTGCTTCATACACGGCAGGAAGACATAAGACACAGAACTTCTCATTTTGTGCAGTTTTAATCACACTATAGCAATCAGAAGAAATGTATTTATAAATGTATATTAAAAGGCAAATGAATAGGTTTTCAAACTGCAACAGACACAAAGTACCAACAAAAAGGGTCAACGAGCTGAAGTCTGGGACGAGCAAAAAAATAAGATAAGATAAGATAAAAATAATAAGAAAGTTCAACACAAGAGACTAAGAAACATGGGAATAGTAGACATGAATACAGGTATGAGGGCATGAAACACAGGGTTAGAACAGCAGGACAACAGGGGATAGAAGGCAGACAATCCGATATGTGCAATCAACTAACAGGTAATCACAAGAGGGAGGCAATAACGCACCATGCAGACCATGGTAGTCATTGTGCTTAAGATGTGTGTGCCTGGTTGTTCTGGCTTGTGGCCTTTTTTGAGGCTGCAGGGGGCTCCCACTTAAAGCAGGGCTTGTCATTATCGATGACAGGGGTCCATCCAGGGCCAAGCTGTTCCTGGTCTACCGTGTTCGGAGCTAGTTCTAGTTCAGAGCTTTGTTGGTTCTGAAGTGTCTCCCCTTGGTCACGGTGCCACTTCATTTCTTGTAGTTAATTGTAGTTACTTGTGCAGTGAAAAGATGAAGATGATGAAGAAATTCTCCGCTGACACCGTCTTCTTTATATATAAAAAAGAGATTTATTAAAGAAAGTACAGCATCTTCAGGCTCCATGGTTTAGCCTGGGTGTGATCCTCAGCCCGATGAAATCAGCACACACACACACACAATGTGAAACTCTCTTATATAGGGTTTTCTCAGAGAACCAAAGGATTTACAAACAATGGAAAAGTAAACAGGAAACTTAACAAAGACAATCCTGTGCCAGGCGCATCCTGCCTTAAGTTGACTTTTGACATAAGAATGGCTGACTTTTGACAAATGAAAAACAAACTTATGAGAAAGGTACCCCACATATAGTTACACACAGATGATCAGGATGTCAGGATATCAGATACATCAGTTCAAACTCCGTTCTTCCTAAGAACTGGTTTGCTTTGGGTCACAGTCTTACTATTTTTGTTCTTTTGTACGAGCTCGTTTTAAGTCTGTTGGCACCCGGCCTTTTGTAGGTGTTTTTTAAAGACTCAAAGTTAATAAAGTGTTAAACTCATTCCCATGGAGGACCTCATTTTTCACACCGCAATGAGTTGGAAATGACTTCAGATTCCCTCAAGTGGCTTTTTTTGGTAGTTAGATTGCCACCACAGACAGTGTTTAACAGATTTATTAGACCGCCTGTCATAAAAATTAGAAAACATAAATATTTTAGAAATCTTTCAAAAAACTTGATTAAAACTAAAAATTTAGTTCTACTGTAAATAGAATAGAATTAAACTTTATTAATTCCTGAAGGGAAGTTCAGGTGTCCGGCAGAAGAAAACCAAAACAAACAAAGTCACCTCAAATCAAAATCAAGGTGTCAAATAAATATAAATAAACGTTTTTTAAATTAAATTTAAATTTAAATTTATATTTAAAATATAAATAAAAGCATGAACCAGCTTTTCAGAGTCAGACTGAGATAAAAAGCCTTTAAGTTTTGACAAATTTCTAAGATGACAGAAGGCAGTCTTAGCGATATTAGAAATGTGCTTCTGGAAGTTAAGATCAGCATTTAAAATCACACCCAGGTTCTTGACATGCTCACATAGTTTTACAGACAGGGGAGTCAATAATGATTGAACCTCATGCCTCAGAGCCTTAGGACCTCCCAAAAGAATCTCCGTTTTCTTATGATGAAGTTGTAAAAAGTTTGTGACCATCCAAGATTTGATATCTGAAATGCACTTGATGAGATCATTCACTGGGGTAAGGTTATTGGTGGAGACAGAAATGTATAACTGTGTGTTGTCGGCATATGATTGATATGAAATATTATATTTCTTCATTATGGACCCAAATGGAAACATGTATAAATCAAATAGCAAGGGACCTAGAATTGACCCCTGATGAACTCCATATTTGCCATTTGATTACTGAAGCCTGAGCTTTCATAACTAGCTAGCATAACCGCTAGTTATTTATAGTCGGACTGTAGTGGCCAACTAGTTAGCGCGCAACATAATGTTCTAATAGCAAAATACAACCAAAACCAATTGTTCAGTCTGACCTGTAGGTAAGAAAGATGATTCCTAGTGATCTGGTTTGGAATGTGAAACAGTTTGTACAGCCACAAGCTGAACATGACTCAGGCATCTGTTTTCAGTCAAATCTACTGAGAATTATGGGAAGTTGCCTGGTCCAATAGTAGAGTAGAGTAGAGTAGAGTAGAGTAGAGTAGAGTAGAGTAGAGTAGAGTAGAGTAGAGTAGACTTTATTAATCCCCAAAGGAAAATTCAGGTGTCTGGCAAAAGAAACATGAAATAAATACATTCACATTAAATGAAATTCAGGTTTCTGGCAGTTCATCTCTCATTGGTCAGAGAGTTCTGAAGCCTAATGGCTGTAGAGATGAATGATCTCCTGTAACTCTCAGTCCTGCAGTGCAGAGAGATGAGCCGTCCACTACCGCTGTTTCTCTGGTCCACAAAGATGTTGTGAAGTGGGTGATCAGTGTAGTAGAGAATGGCCTCTACCTTCTTCTGTGTGCATCTATCCACCACAGCCCCCAGTGAGTCCAACCTGGTTCCAACCACAGTGTCCGCTCTGTTCACCAGTTTGTCCAGACGCCTCGCATCCTTGTGTTTTATACTGCTTCCCCAGCAGACTGCAGCATAGAACAACACACTTGCCACCACAGACTGATAAAACATCTGCAATGTCTTTCTGCAAGGATCTGAGCCTCCTAAAGAAAATAACGTGGCTCTACCCCTTCCTGTAGAGTGCATCTGTGGTAAGAGACCAGTTCAGTTTGTTGTCCAGGTATACACCTAGATATTTGTAGGTTGGCATCACCTCGATGTCCATCACACGAATGTTAACTGGCTGATGGCAGAGCCTTGATCTTCGGAAATCTACAATAATTTCCTTTGTCTTCAAGGTGTTCAGTAGGAAACAGTTTCTAGCCTTGTTTGTGCTGTTTCCATAGAGGTGCAAGACTTCATATTGCACTTAAAAAAATAGGCACACAGTGAGGAAAAATGTGACAGAAGCAACAACTGCCCAGACAGTGCATGGCTTCAGAGGATTTACTGTACTTGCTCAGATGTGTTTCACATATCGTCACCTGTAGCAACCTTTTTCTTGTTTCATTCTGCCCTCCAGACCTTCCACAGCAGCATGTCCATGAGGAGAATGTTCCCCCAGAGCATCCACAGATGGAAGAGGAACAGGAAGAACTCTGCACCAGTCAGGAGGGAGAGCAGCCTGTACTGATGCAAGAGGCTGATATGCTGCTATCCAAATGTGAAGAACTATCCAGAGAAATATTCCAGTCCAGTGAAGAGATTAATCGTCAATGCAGGCTGCTGGATATCATCTGGAAACCACAAATAAAGTTACACGGAATAGGTATGTAAAACTATGATTGTCTCAATAAACTAACAAAGGAATATGACTAATGTAAGATACTAATCGGAGCTCTACCTTATTTTTTAGCGACATTAGAAAAGTAGGCTTCAAATGCAATACATAGCATTAATGCATCTCTTTTCTAAACTGTAAACATGCAACATTAAACCTACAGTGTGTATAAAACACAGGGGAAATTGACTTCCCTTCTTGGACTACAGCAGTGCTTCCCTGAGATCCACTGCTATGGGATGTTTGGTGTGTAGCAATTGCAGCACATTTCCCTATTTGCTTCCTTTTTTTCTTTTCTTGTTCTTTACATATGTTGCTGACTATATAAAAATGACTTTATTTTACGTTACTTTCAAAAATTTACCTAGAGCACCAAATTTAGTATCAAAACCTAAAATTACTCACAACTGTCAAGCAGCAGCTGCAACCGACAGTCTCATTACAAAAGTTAGGATGACTGTTCAGTATAACGTACATAACAGTGTTTGTCAAAGTTGTAAAAATGGAAATATTTATCAAAGGTTTGTAGAGTCACTTTTCTCCAGTGTTGGTAGAACCTATGTGGGCAAAAAGTTGTGCAAAGTTATTGTAGTTATTTCGGTTGTTTTGTAAAGCTAATGGTCCAAGAAATTTGAGTTTTGTTTGCTTGTTTTTTTTAGTTATGTCAAAACTGTGCCATACTGCATAGAAGACATTTTCTAGATATGGTTGTGCTGTTTCCATAGAGGTGCAAGACTTTATAGTGCAGTAAAGAATGAGTCCAAAGTGAGGAAAAATGTGACTGCTGTAGGAACCACCAGCCATCAGAAACGTTCAAGGTTTCAACTGGTTTCAGAGTACAGACTGGAGACGGGGTCTTCTTTGATCATCGGAGCAAGACACCTTCCAGATCTGTCAGTATGGTGTGAATCTTGAGGAATCGGCTGGGAACCACGGGACGACAGTCTTCTAGGCAGCCCGGATGTATATTGGGCCCAGTTTAACCAGATGACTGGCTCAAACCCCCAGCTACTATCAGGCCTTACAAGAGACCAAATGGCTGCCAGAACCAATCTGGACCAATCAGGATCTTCAACTGCAAAGGACTCCACGACACAAAACACATCTTCAGACAAGAACAATCCAACAATGTGTACTAGGGCCACAGTTGGATTAAAGGATTGATTTGCATCCCATTTACGACCATGGCAAAGGACCACATGGCCCCATAGACACACTGACTGATTCCTGGCCCCGCAGAAAGGGGGGGTTAAGAATCTGATAACAACATCAAAGGATTTCACCCCCACTGACAAAACCACCCGGAACACTGGAGTCACAGTTAGGACAAAGAAAGACAATTCCTCCACAATCCTGGATTTGTCCATTCTTTGTCTTTACTCATCTTCAAGGGACTATTTAACATTAATTACAATAACCTCATTGTGATCACTACACCATCTGCTCTTTTCAAATATGTTTATCTGACGTATTCATGTGTCAACGTAATACTGAACATGTCTGATTTATATATATGCATGTTTAGTCTTGTTTTGTTCGTCTTCCCACCAGGAGCATAAACAGATTAATGATGTGCCATAATATTTTGTTGTTTAGGAACCAGAAAACTAATACAAATTATGTGACAGTGTTACTCTGTGAGGGACATCTGGACATCAGCCCTCCTTGACGGAGGATGTGCCAGACCCCCACCTGAGTTAATGACATGCAAAAGTCCTCTTTAAAAGGCCATACCTGAAAGCACAACTTTGAGTCCTCCCTTCCAAAGAGTCGTCTTTACCCAGAGTCATCCTTCCATCAACTTTCAAGTTCTACTGAGCCCGACTCGGAGGCTCCACTGAGGCCCTTCTTGTCTGCAAGAAGAGGCGTTTCCTATGCTGCATTATTATATTTATCTAATTTAAATATTTCGCTGGTCGAATATCTGTTAGATTGTATAATAATCCTGCATAGAGTAGGCCTAATCTTAAACCCATTTGAGCATAACATTTGATTCCTATGTATTTTGGTGTGGAATGCAATATACAGTTGACCCTACACTGCCCAGACAGTGCAGAGGCTTCAGAGGATTAACTGTACTTATTCAGATACTTACTACATCTGCTATGGATGTGCATGATCCTACTCCCTGTCCGTCCTTGGGAGTAGGATCTCTCCTTCATTGTGGTTCTCCCTGAGGTTTCTTTTTTCCCAATGCGTTTTTTGAGTTTTTCCTTCCCGAAGAAGGAGGGTCATAAAGGGCAGGTGATGCCTCGGACTGATCCATTGGCCTCATCGACTGTTGGACTCTTTATTAGACTGTTTACTTACAGCATTTCTTGTGTATCAATTCAATGAGCTCTGTAAAGCACTGTGAGAAAACTGTGTTGTGATATTGGGCTATACAAATAAATTGAATTGAATTTAAAATTGAATTGAATTGAATTGAATAGATGTGTGTCGCATATTGTCACCTTTATCAATCTTTTTCTTGTGTCATTTTGCCCTCCAGACCTTCCACAGCAACATGTCCATGAGGAGAATGTTCTCCCAGAGCATCCACAGATGGAAGAGGAACAGGAAGAACTCTGCAACAGTCAGGAGGGAGAGCAGCTTGTACTGATGCAAGAGGCTGATATGCTGGTTCAGTGCAAATCCAAATGTGAAGAAAC
>OMNN01096297.1:0-13081 GCA_900302755.1 Chromis chromis
GTTATCACGCATGCTGCGGCTCTGGAGGTCTAAGATGGTTTCTTTCATTAGTTTGTTTTCATTTTTCACAGTTTCCATGTCGGTGGTGAGTTTGGAGACGGAGAGTTTTAAATCCTGGTTTTCAGCTTGTAGTGTGTCTATTTGTGACTGGGTGAATTCGAGACTTGTTTTGAGTTCTTTGTCTGCTTAAGTCACTCTTAGGCTCCTTAGAAGTCCTCCTCACCACTCCTAACATTTTTCCACCATAGGAGCTCTTTTAAGGCCAAAGACGCTTTGTGAATAGCTTTTATCTTACCAAGGGAAAATTCTAAGAAAAATCTTAAAATCGGCGGAAGTGACATCACTAAGAGCTACTTTTAGCCTTAGGATTCTTTGTGAATACGGGCCCTGGCCTATAGAGTGGAGGTGGAGCAGCTGGTGGGCTGGTGCAGAGACAATAACCTGGTCCTGTACGTAGACGAAACCAAAGAGATCATTGTCGGCTTCAGGAAGAACCAGCCCAGCCATGCCCCCCTTCTCATCAACAACACTGCTGTGGAGGTGTTCAGTGTTGTGAGGCGAATGTGGTGAGGAAGGCCCCCGCCCTTCCTCACCACATTCTACAGAAGCACCCTAGAGAGCATTCTGACCAGCTGCATCTCTAAGTACTAAGATTACTAAGACTGCTGAACTCCTGCCACTCATACTGGATACCATGTTTCCACTCTTCCATACCCCTTCACTTACTTTTTATTATATACAAACCAATTTTTTGCACTACTGTCAACTCCACAGGTCACTTTACTATTTGTCACTATTGCACCTTATAACATTTTGCTGCTGTGTATTTTGATTATCTTTTAATATATACTTTTTATTTAACACATACTTTTTATATATCTGAAATCTGTGCTGAGCTATTTGCAACGGGATTTCGTTCTGTGTGCCCTTGCTGTATATGTGAATGACAATAAAGTCTGTCAAAGTCTAACCAGGAAAATAACGGCTAAGTCAGAAGGCAGCCACAGAATAACCTGAAACAGAGTCTGGAAAACAATAATTAATATAGCTTTAAGATCTGGACCTTAGTGGACAACAAAAGTGCTGGAAGATTAAGAAAACAGAGAAGAGCAGCAGACGTAACTGCAGGAGACAAAGTGATCAGTTGATCCCTCACAGAGCAGAGCCTCATTTCATCTCTCCTATTTCTATTTTACATATTCAGTTATAGTCACCCTAATTTAGCAAAACAGATGTGTTTTGCTTTGCTCACAGCCCAGCAGCTAATGTGTCCGTTGTTTCATCAGGTGTTGGAGTGGCCGACCCCGATGAGGAACGGCCTTGGTCAGATGGAGGGTCCCTCCATCAACAATGTGGCGACGGACCCTGAGCTGCGCTACCTGGTGGCCCTCAGTGACAAGAACATGGTGATAGTGTGGAAGAGAGACGACAAGTCCTGAGGAACTGTACGAGTCATGCCCATCACTACAGTGTTTTTGGAATATAAATTAGCCGGAATGTTGCGGGACATTAGCAAATTAGTTTGGAACCTCTCAGTTAATGTTTTTAATTTTAATTTGTGTTTTAGCAGGAGGAGGCCCAGACGCATTTTGCCACCGCAAATGAAACATGTACTCTGATTTGTCTGGTTCTCAGACTACATGGTTGTTTGTAGCATCAAAAAAGAGTTCAATGTACTAAATTTCAGTATTTTTTTAGGTAAGATATAAAAGTATTGAAGAAGGGATTGTCTATATCGGCGTTACCGTCCATGCAGGATGTTTCTTGATAACTTTTCAGACTTTATGATCCCTTTCTTTGTAATTATCTTCACAATCTGTGTGAGAAAAAAGGATTGATGGTGATACTAGCAGCTTGACCAACTGAAAGAATAGAATAACAATATTCTTTTATTTTTTATTTCCTTTATATCAAAGTGTAATACGTGGAGTTTGGCATAAAACTCTTTTAATTTTAATTTGCAGGATTTTTGATGAACGTTGCTGCTGTTAGTATCAGCATAGCCAAGGGAAGAGAATTGTTCACTGTTGCCATGTGATGTATTTATCTGCTCATTTGATGTTTGAAACAAAACACATTTACTGTATTTAAGTTTACATAATTGCAATAATGCGTGTGGGCTCAAGATACAGCTGTAGTTGGCCTCAGGCATTTTGTTTTATCTGAGTCCTTCATGGCTCGGATTGATGTCGGTTGTACACCCCACAGAGGTGTAGGGTGTACACCCCACAGAGGTGTAGGGTGTACACCCCACACCTCTGTATTAAATGAAACTGTGCTCAGCTGCAGTAAAAAGCTGCTGACTCTTGTTACCAAAACAGACACAGCAGTGAGGATGATTTATCCTTGACTTATTTCAGCACGAGAGTGCAAGGCCACTCAAAGAGCCTAGTTAGATGTACGAGAAACCTCAAGATACTTAAAGCTGCTGATTTTCATAATAACAATCAGTATTTTTATTTTAACAATGGATCAAATGAATGTATGTAATGTAAAAGAGGTCACTGGTAATGACGAGGAAGCACCATGCAGCTGCTGGTGGTAAGAGAAACTCCTCTGCACTGCTTGTTCTACACTAAGTGAGTCAATAGCTGGTGAACACAACTGATGGAGAGGTAACAGACAGAAAACAGAACAAAAAGAAAAGTAAATATTGTTTTTTTTTTTTTAGAAAAAGCTTCAGATAAAATGCTAATGCTGCTGAATGCCTGTGGGATGTGTAAAAAGGCTACCTTAAACAAATGTTTTATCAGTTCACTTGAAGCCAGCAGCCCTGTGTAAGTTTCTTTTGTGCATATATTGTCTTCCATTTATTTTCTTTTGAGTCTTTGAATAACTGTGATTGAACCTTCTGCTGTTTGGGTTAGATTTGCAGCCTTGGCAGGAGAGAAAACAGCACAATGTGTCTCTCTGCTGTCTAATTATATTGATTTGAACAGAAACATATCATTTACATCCCACAGTAGTAAAACATTGTGTCGATGTGCAGCCCACCATGTTTTTATGTGCTGTGAAGCTCTACCTTTACTATCTTCATTTAAAATTACATTTTTAACTTGCTTTTGGCTTAAATGTGCTGTGAGGTACATGGTGTAACACCGTATTTTACTACTGTGGGATGTAAATGACATGTCATAGTGGGGGCTGTGCAAGTATTTAAAATCATAAATAATGTACATGTACCTTCAAATAAACTACATGGAGCTAAAGGCCGGGGTTGCTGTTCACCAACGCTCCCCGGTGTTGTGCCAAAAAGTGTCATGTCTCATGTCTCTGCATGATGTTACCTCCTCTGTGATCTACATGAACCAATTCTGTCATTTTTTACCAGTTGAAATAGCTTTAAAGGACCAGTTTGACTCTTTTAATACCATGTTCCACCTTCTGAGAAGTGACTGTAGCCCCTACACTGTGACTGAGATGTTGGTAACGCATCAACATGACTTGATGATTGATGATCAGTCTGATGATTATTTTCTGGATTCATTCATTCGTCCTTTGGTTTGTAAAATCTCAGAAGATTATGAAACATGTCAATCAGAGTTTCTCAAAGCTCCAGATGACATCCTCATATGTCTGGTTTTGTCCACAACCCAAAGAGATTCAAACGATAGAATATTCACATTTAAACAGCTGGAATCAGAGAAGTGTGACTTTTTTCCTCAATAAATGACTCAAACCAATTAATGGATGATCAAACAGTTGGTGAGGAATCTAATAGTTGAGGACTGATTGATTATTCATTCCATCTGGGGTCTAATCCTGCCCTGGTTAGAACTGCAAACATTTCTTTGGTCACAATTATTCAGTTACAAGAAACGTTGAAGTTTCACAAGGACAAACCTTCGCTGTCACCTCACATTTGCATGTTATGACTGTTTGCTCCACATACAAGCAGCTGTAGATGGATGTACAATGAGTGCTAATCACTTTTTGCCACCACTCCGGTTCTCTACCGAGCGGCGGCTCCGCCTCTGGATGACTGATTGGCTCCGCTGTCATGTCGTTGGCCGGTTCTCTCCCCCGCTGGCCAATACGTACAAAGCCCTTTCTGTACCCTCTTACTGTATTCAGAGCCGTGCCTTTGTGCACCAGTACGTCGCGACCCCAATGGCCTCGTAGCAGACGTAGAATCTAGTGTTAGCTCAGGAACAGGGCAGCCCCTGTTCGCTCAACGCAGCTCGTCTCCAAAATGCGTCCGGGACTGGCGGGTATAGCGGCGGAGATGCTGAGCGGTGTCACCGGCAGAGCCAGGCCGAGGCTCGGCAGCCTCTTGCTGGCCCCAGCTACCAAAACAGTGCCGCTGCTGTCAGCCGCGGAAAGCCGCAGGTTTCGCTCCACGTCCTCGATGCAGGGCTTCTCGGAGTTGGCGAGGGAGCGGTCGAAGACTGTCACGTCGTTTTACAACCAGTCCGCCATCGATGTTTCCGCGGAGAAGGTGAGAATTAGACTTTTAGCGGGTTTGGTGCTCTGGAAGGTCGGTTCTGGAGGAAGCTAACTGTAGCCTGACAGCTAACGGTTAGCACGGGTTGTGCTGCGTTCAGGGACACAGAGTGGGCAGTTAATACGACTCTGTTGTACTTGAGCGAACATTTATTAGCGTCCAAAGTTAACGTTTGATAAATTAATTTATGTAGCTGTGTAAAGGGACAAACCTCGTATAATTTTCCCAACACTAAGATAACGGTCACTAGCAAAGATGTGTCTCATTATATCTCATCTCTCAGTCAACAAAATGGAAGCTGTAACTAAAGACAAAGGAAGTCACTTTTGGATTTTATGTGACATTATAGTCTTAAAAACGGCTAATCTGTGTACATTTCTAATGCATGTCTTTAAAACTCTAATCCTGCCAAGCCCGTCATCTTATACATTCACTACTACTACAACCACTACTACTACTGAGGACGTGAACGCAGCGTCACTGGGAGGACATTATGTTTTGCCAGCAGCTCAGATTTTCACACAATCTCGACAACACCAGCTGTTTTCTGGAACTGATCTTGACCAGAAAAGTTGTCCACGCAAAGTTGTTGTTGTAGCTGTGAAGATTGAGCAATAACGAGAGTGTAGCGTTTCAGCGATGGAGGTGCAGTTGACCCACTTAGTGTGGAGTCAGCAGGGCTGCTTATGCAAAGGGTCTGGCTTCTTGGAAATAGATTTCAGAAGAAAGATGAAGCCCAAAAGTGTATTGATTTTTGGATTGCACAGATATTTATTATTATTACTGCTAATTCAATGTTAAACCAACGTATACTGATTAATTTGAGGTCTTAACTACAGAAGCAAGCAAGTTTACTTATAATATAAGATCTTATTGTACAAAAAGGATTTTCAAAGGCAATGTTAAAAGAAAAGAAATAAAATCAAACGTGTAAAAACAAATCAAAAGACATGCACACAAGTTAATTAAAATGCACAGATTGACTAAAACGGCAAAAAATAAAAATAAAAAAAAAAGACAAGGGATGAAAAACATAAAAGCATCACAAAGCACCAGCCACACATGAATAGCTCTTTCCCTCTAACACACTCTTTCCCTCTAACACTCTTTCCCAACCCGTGACTTACTTTGTCATTTTTTTGGTAAATTAAAGTGTTTTCATCTCTTGACAGTAACCCTGCTCTTTGGGGAGTTTTTGTCATATGCTTACCAAATGTTTTTTAACCATAGTGTTGAGCTCTTTAACTGGAACAAAACCAAGGTCACAAGTATTTCTTCACAGAAATGAGGAAGAAATGTGCAGCTGCATATGAAATTCAAACATAGAGCTAAAACACTACCCTATTACTACATGCTTGATGAATACAAATGAAAAATGCTGTCATGTACAGTGGAATTGGTAAAAGGGCTGCAGGGGTGAGCAGAACTCCAAAGTGCCAGCAGTCATTTTTAACCTGTTCAATGCAGATGGGCAAAGTTACTGATCTACAAGACCACCCATCTGCAGGTTGTATTCAGCTGCATTAGTTGTCTTGTGACTCATAGTCACACATTAATCTGGTGCAGTGGTTCCCAGCTTCAGGGGGGACAAAAGGGTCCGCAACATAATTAAAAGCACAAACCAGAAAGATTATTGTTGTAATGTGAATTTTCATGAACCAGGGAGAATTAGGTCAAATATTCCTCCTGTACATTCTCCACTTGTGCATTGTGCATTTCTGCATACTTCTGCTCCGCTGTACTTGTGCAAATCTTTTCTCAGTGTCATATCAGGGTGAACACAGCTGCAGCTCATACTTTTAATGGCTGTTTGACTTTGGCGTGCCTGATCTGCCTTATTTACACTTGCTGTTAATGTCAGGTCTGATCCCAATGTGAAGCAAAGCGTCTTTAAATGTGGTCTGACTGGTCCAGTCCAGTTCTGATCACTGTCAGTTCTGCACATATTTATGCAATGCACTTTTATTTTTCTAGATACGGATTGCATGTTAATGACAGGTGCAACTGACACACATGTAACACACCTAAAAAAAAAAACTTGTCAGTGTGGTTGTTCAGGGCCGATACCGATTATTAGTGATCAAGGACACTGATAACCAATATTTGGAACAAATATACATGTGCAGTAGAAATGAACTTCTTGGTGTCAAGGTTTAGACGGTTTAGACGGTTTAGACGCGATCTCCAACACAAAACCTTCAGTTTTACATGCACTCAATAAAAGAGCTTTTTAACCTTCATCCTCCAGTGTTGATCAGGACTGCATGTTAATGGACCAGAGAGAAGCAACTGCATCAGAGCCAAAGCAGCAAATCATTTTATTTTTTCAGGAATCATTAAAAAATCAGTTCTGATGATTGATAAAATGCTAAGTATCAGAACTGATAATCAGCTGGGCCAATAGTCAGGACCCCTCTTATTGACTGCATGTTTAATTTACAGACATATTTAACAGGTCTTTTAACAGGTCCAACAGTTTGGGGGTTTTCACACTATGGTATTTCTAAGGTGACCTGCGCTGGAATCTTTTTGCATGTCATGTAGTCTTGTAGGTGTAACGGTTAAAGTGAAGATGTAGTTTAATCCAGTTATTTACTACCTTCTGTTTTTAGAAGCATTCCAGGTTTGGGTCCCACATAATACAGTAGCATTATTAGCTTCCTCTTGCTGAGCCAGATCAGCTCATGCACACAAAAATCTGTATTTGTACAACGTCCGGTAGCTTCCAAATGTATATCTAGCCCAACGGTTTGAATTGTGTTAATTTAGAGTCATTTTTTTGGATTTCTAAAGTTCTATACTGTTCAATGCTACGTGTTAATGATACATACGCTGGCATTTCTTCTTTGGTGGCATATATTGATGCAAAGTCCTTTGAATTTGGTTAATAAAGAAAGTTTTGATTGTGACACTGACACTAAATGGTACTGTTAAAAACAAATGATGTATTGACAGTACTGATTTTAGATGGCCTTAGTCATATCTGTGGTATTTCTGTGGGGCAGTTTTTAGTGTTTCTTGACATATGTTTATATCATTACTGTACATCTGTGAAAATGTGTAGTGTTGGTTACCTGTTCTTTGATCACATAGTTTCTTATTTAAATCAATTATTCTAAGTATTTTATTGAAGTAAGGCTTTTGTAATATTGCTTGAATTTAAACATGTAACTTTTGCTAAATCATTTCTTAGATTCAAGATAATAAGTTAAATATATTTTTTAGAGAGTTTTATAGAAACAATATCTTCCTGGTATCAGGAGTTAAAGTCAGTATGGTGTAAACACTAGGAGAAATACATGAGCATGTTTTTCATAGTTTAATAGTTGTTTGTTTTGCAGTAGATGTGTCTGGCTTCTATTCCACAGTGTCACATGACCAACAGTTGTGAACATGTACATGGTTTTATGTCTCCACAGGCCTCAGTGCGACTGACCTTAGCAACCCTGCTGTATTCTGGGAAGTCTCCTGATGGACACCACATCTTGGTAAATAAATCAGCCACACTATAGAACTGCTGAGTGTACATCTGATGGGAAGCTGCTTGTAGTGACTCTTCACTGTTATGTGTGTGATCTCAGAGCAGTGCCAAGTATCTACACAAGGAGCTGCCTGTGCGAATCGCCCATCGCATCAAGGGCTTCCGTAGTTTGCCCTTCATCATTGGTTGCAACCCCACCATTCTGCAAGTGGTAAGAGCACATTTGTCTAGACACCATGTGACTACAGTGTATGAAGCTGTACATGTAGCGAGCCTGGCATCAGATCTATAATAAGAAGGTGACAACTAGGCCACTGCACAGGAGAGTAGTAGCTGAATGAACGGAGGGAAATGCTCCCTTAAGCCTCTGAACCCCAAGCACTTTCTGACTGTTTTCTTTGGACCTGTCACATTTTTACTGTTGGCTCAATATAAAGTCCTGCACCTCTGTGGAAACAGCACCACCATGACTAGAAGTAGAAGGAACACAAAATGTTATTTGTGCAGCAGGACTCAATTATAGTGTCGTGAATGATCAAAAAAAGAACAATTAAAAGTTGAATTTCTCTGATTACATTTATATTTACAAGAATTCAAACACCAGGCCGCCGTATAGCTGAGTTAAGGCGTTACCATGTGGGTGCAAGTCGCCAGCAGCGGTCATGAGTTCGAGTCCGGCTCAAGACCCTTTGCTGCATGTCACTCTCCTCTATACCCTCTTTTACCCTGTCTCTGTCTATCATTAAATATGGGAGCCCCCCCCCCCCAAAATAAATAAATAAGTAAATAAAATAAAAATAGAAAAAAGATTTCAAACACCTAGAATCGATGTGCACAACATTTTCCCAATGTTTTTGTTTTCATCCTTGTCTCCCATCTGTCTCACAGCCTTCAGTTCTGTTCTGTTCAGCAGAAACATCATCACCTGCCTGCTGTTCACAGCTAAACAACTAATAGCTTTAAAATTGTCCAGACAAGCGCCGAATTTTTAGTTTTTTACACAATGTAGTTTCTATAAACTGTTTATTTTTTGCAAATCTTTTAATGAGACATGTAGAATAAAGTGATTTTAATGACAAATCAAAACTGTAAGCTTAGAGATGGTTGAATATTCCAATGTAATGACATGTCACAGATGCATAGTTCACGACCTGTTAGAGAGTCCCATGATTTAGTTTTTACAGTTTCTACATCTGATTGGTGTCATTTTGGCTTTTTTTTATAATTAAAAAATAAAAAAATTAACGGCCAGATACCTTTCAGAAGGGTTTTCAGAGGATTAAGGTACTTTCATCCAGTAAGTGGGCACCTCTGCTGTATCCCCATTGGAGGATGGAGGATATTTGGAATTTAGGAAGCAGAGCAGGTTGGTGGTTCAATCTTCGTCTTACAATAGAATAGAATAGAAATACTTTATTAATCCCTGAAGGGAAATTCGGTTGTTGCAGCAGAAAGAGTAACCACCACCGTAAATACAGATAAATAAGCAAAAAATATGCAGTAAGTAAAAATAGATAAGAACAATCTAAAATGCACAATAATTATAATATACACTCTAAGTAAAATTGTCCTATGTGAAATAAGAAAGTACAAATGTTCAAGTGTTTTATGTGTAGTGCAAATAATGTGCAAGAGTAGAAGAAAAAGTGTGCAAAAGGCAATTTCAAATGACGGAACCAGATGAATGAAAACAGAAACAGATGATCTTCTCATGTTTGCATGTCAAGGTGCCTTTAGACAACACTGAGTTGATCCAAACTGCAGGCTTTACTCAAGGAGTATTTATGTCATTTTGCTTGTTGCGTTAAGCTACACAACAATGTGTTAGCAACATGTTTCTTCATGAGAGTTTCTACCAGTTATTAGAAATACAGAACACTGATGTCGCTGCAGACACATTAGTTGCAGCCTGATTTGAAAGAGCTTGTGTGTTTGAAGTGGCAGTAGACATAGCTTTCAGTATTCAGTATTTGGTTTGGCTTGACATGGCAGTTCACTGTTAAGCAAAGTCTATAAAGAACTGCAAACATTAAAGTCAGTTTAAAGAGTTTGCTGAAATGACAAACCTTCGGTGGTTAACCTCGATAGCATCAATGCCCAACACCTTACTGGGACACTTTATGTTGGTTCTTCCTTTAATCTGTCAACCCTCTGCATTTATTCAATTCATGTGTGGTCCAGGCCTGTCGTATGAAGTAGTGATAGTTACTAGAGCCCAGCCGATGCTGTTTTTTGGGGGGCAGTATCAATTAAAGGGAGCAAGAAATTCTGCTATGGGCACATTTTGTTCATATATGTTAGTTATAGGCAAGGCAAGGCAAGGCAGATTTATTTGTATAGCACAATTCATACACAGGGCAATTCAAAGTGCTTCACAAAAAAATGGAAAAAGCAAAGTTAAAAAGTCAAAGCAAAATAAAACAGACAATTTTAAAAACACACAATTAAAATTTAAAACATAATCAATAAAACATGAATAATATCAATGTCAAGAGAACAGTGCAGATAGGACACCTTCAGTTGTCATATGCACAGCTAAACATTGCTTCCAAAGGGGGTATTCACCCCCTTTGGAAGCAGGCGTTCTTCAAAAACTGTGCAACCGTGTGAAAAGAGACTAGTGAGGGAGGCCACCAAGACACTTATGACTCCTCTGAAGGAGTTACAAGAAAGAGACTAGTGAGGGAGGCCACCAAGACACCTATGACTCCTCTGAAGGAGTTACAAGAAAGAGACTAGTGAGGGAGGCCACCAAGACACCTATGACTTCTCTGAAGGAGTTACAAGAAGGAGACTAGTGAGGGAGGCCACCAAGACACCTATGACTCCTCTGAAGTAGTTACAAGAAAGAGACTTGTGAGGGAGGCCACCAAGACACTCATGACTCCTCTGAAAGAGACTAGTGAGGGAGGCCACCAAGACACCTATGACTCCTTTAAAGGAGGCACAAAGATGATCTCCATTTCACTATGTGACTTCTTTCACCTGTATTAAATCAGATGAGTCACTTTAAAGGGGGCAAATACTTATGCAATCAATATTTTATGTTTACATGTTTGACTAAATGACATTATTTGGTAGAAATCTGTTTTCACTTTGACATGAAAGAGTCTTTTTTTGTAGATTTTTGTCCAAAAGGCCAAATAAAATTGAGTAAAAGGGGGAAACTTCCAACGGGGGTCAATACTTTCTATCGGTACTGTACCAGCTTGGTCTAGCAAAACAAACGGTACAACTTCCATCTCTTTTCTCTTGCAGATGGACCAAAGGATGTGGTCATCTCGGGGCCAGACTCTCTCGAAATCGGGGTCACGGCGAGCTTCAGGTGCTCGGCCGAGTGCACTCCGTCCTGCAGCTTCACGTGGACTCTGTACGGCAGCGACGTAAAAGGCGGCGTCATCGACATCACCGTGAACCGCCACATCACCAGCGAGTCCATCAGCTGCCGGGCCGAGAACCCCGTCACCGAAAGGACGGCGACGGCCAACGAGACGCTCGGGGTGTCAGGTAGGCTGCCGTCGGAGGTTTGATGCATTTGTAAAGAGTTTATGGCTGCTGTCGGAGCTAATTCATTTATTTTACAGAAAAGAGTGGTAAGAATCATTCATAAAGTCCACCATAGAGAGCACACCAACAGACTGTTTTTTTAGCTCAGGTTTATTGAAACTTAAAGATTTAGTTGAGTTACAGACACTCGTAATTATGTTCAGAGTTTGTTTTTAGTTCAGAAGATGAAGAGCATGGGAGAAAATGTAATTTTAAACATCAGTTTGCACGGACAACGTTAAAACAGATGTGTATGTGTATGTGTATGTGCCGTTAAAAGAATCATCCTTATGAATTGGAAAGTAAGAAAGCTGAATTGCTTCTGTTTGAATAATTGGCTGAAGGACTTCTTAGAACTCATAGCGATGGATGGTAACAGGTATCAAATTGTGGAATTCCTTAACAAATGAATTGAAGAGTTGTGTTCAGATATTTCAGTTTAAAAAAAAATGTACAAGGAGAAAGTTTTTAGACTGTATGAAATTGGCAATTAGTGTGTTTAGTGTGTGTTTTTTTATCCTTATTAATTTGGAAGTGAAGCCAAAGACTCAAAATTGTTAGAATTGTTTTGTGTTGCCAAGGAATCTCTCGCTATGTCGTAATTGGACAGACCATCCAGACATTTCTTGTTTCTGTTTTTTTTTTTGAGTAAGGGGCAGGTAAACATAAGATGTATTCTTCTCCCTGCTCCTTTCCGAACATGATAGGATTGTGTTCTTTTTTTTTTTTTTCCTGTGAACATTATATGTTGACATGTTTGGAACAAATAAACGGAAAAAAAATAATAATAATAATAATTCATGTGTTTCAACTGCAGAGCCTCAGTGGTGCGGCTGTTGAGACGCTGGTGTGAACTGACTTCTCCTAACCTGCCCTGCTACCAGCTGAGCTAATCTTTGTTATTAATGACACTTATTGTAAGCGTCTGCCTGTATTTGCTCGGGTGTTGCCCTGCCCTTCGACACAATGCATGCTGGGACGGCTTCCAACCTCTTTGTGACCCTGAAGCAAGATTAGACCTGCATTGGAAAAAAACAAGTGTGTGCTCATGTGGGTTTGAATTGCATATGATGTAATGATGTTTGTCTTATTATTAATAAACAATGAGCTGCTTCACTGATTAGCTGCTGTTCCTTCATCCACACATCTGAGAGGTGACAAACCCGACATCACATTAACCCTTTAAGTCCTAATGCATCATCAGCGACACGTTTGGGCTAGCGCACTTTGGAATACCGTAAATATGTCACCGTTTGTGCTATCGGAAAAAAATCAAACGGTTTCTGAAAGCTGAGGCGTTGTGCTTTACAGCCAATACGGTGTCATTACGGTAATTTCATTCGTGCCCCCCCAGGAATCCACTGGATGACATTACTGTAAAATTACCGTAATGACACTATAGTAGCTGTAAAGCGCAACGACATTGCTATTACAGTTATTACGGTAATTTCATTCATGCCCCCCCAGGAATCCGCTGGATGACATTACCGTAAAATTACCGTAATGACACTATAGTAGCTGTAAAGCGCAACGACATTGCCATTACGGTCATTACGGTAATTTCATTCGTGTCCCCCCAGGAATCCGCTGGATGACATTACCGTAATATT
>OMNN01096299.1:0-17350 GCA_900302755.1 Chromis chromis
ACATACTACACAAACACACAAACTAACATTCAAACTAACACAAACTGCACACAGACACACAAACTACACACAAACTAACACAAACTGCACACAGACACACAAACTACACACAAACTAACATTCAAACTAACACAAACTGCACACATACTACACAGACACAAACATTCAAACTAACACAAACTGCACACAGACACGCAAACTACACACAAACTAACACACAGACACAAACATTCAAACTAACACAAACTGCACACAGACACACAAACTACACACAGACACACAAACTAACACACAAACTAACACAAACTACACAGACACACAAAGAAACATTCAAACAAACACAAACTAATACAAACTGCACACAGACACACACACTAGACACAGACACACAAACTAACACAAACTAACACACAGACACACAAACATTCAAACTAACAAACTACACACAGACACACAAACTAACACAAACTACACAGACTCACAAACTAACACACAAACTAACACAAACTAACACACAGACACACAAACATTCAAACTAACACAAACTACACACAGACTCACAAACTAACACACAAACTAACAAACTAACACACAGACACACAAACATTCAAACTAACACAGACTCACAAACTAACATTCAAACTAACACAAACTAACACACAGACACACAAACTACACACAGACACACAAACTAACACAAACTAACACACAAACTAACACACAGACACACAAACTTCCTGCCGTAGAACTGACTCCATGTTATTCCTGCTGGACTCTTCTGGACCAATAGGAAGCCTCGCTGGGAGGATCCGCGCCTCCTATTGGCTGAGAGTGCGGCAGTGGGCGGGGCTAAGGAGGTGTTCTGACCAAAACAAGCAGAGTTCGTGCAGAAACACGAGTCAGAGCCACAGACAGGAGGACAGACAGACAGACAGACGGACGGACAGACAGGCGGCGGATGGACGGACAGACGGACTGAACGGAGACGAGCTGCGGCTGCAGGTAGAGAAACACGCAAGCTGTCAGATTTGACGCACAAAGAGACGCAGTTTGCATTCAGAGCGTCGCTTTGGGGCCTCAGAGTCAGAATCAGCTGATCGGTTCTGGGTCAGATGGACGTTTAAAGTTTGTTCAGGTGAGAAACACCTGAAGAAGATCAGCTGAGCTTTACCTGCTCAGGTAACTGACAGAGCTGAACCCACCTGGAGGGTTTATTCAGGTCAACAGGACACTGCTCAGAGCTCAAACTGACTTTATTTACTCTGCTGGTGACGTCCTGCGTGAACCGATCAGCTGTTTGTCTCTAAGAAGAAGTAAAACATGGATCAGAGTTTCCTCCAGTGTCTGGTTTAGTCCACAGATCTTCAGTTTACTGTCATAGAGGAGGAAAGAAACCCGGAAATATTCACACTGAAGAAGATTAAATCAGAGTTTTTTTTTAGATTTAATAGGTGAGAACTAATCAGTTAGTCTTTGCACCTCTATAGAATCAGCACTGATCAGGATTCATTTAGCATTTCTGACTTATGTAATAATTAAGCTGCAACAACCGACCAGAGCTACAGATTCTTTCATGAAGGCCTTAAATTGGAACTTTTTTGAATGGAGTTTGGTTTGCTGAAGCTAATGACCTAACCCAACCGGTCGAGGCAGATGACCGCCTTTCCCCAGCCTGGTTCTGTCGGAGGTTTTTTCCCCTCCCTATCCTATCCTAGGGTTTTTTGGTTCCTCCCCACCGTCGCTGACTGCTGCTCAGAGGGAATTCAAAAGCAACTTTGGATTGTTGGGTTTCCTGTTATAATAAGTATTCACCCTGGAGAAGCTGAAATCAGATAATTAGATTCAATTAATTGAACTGTACTAACTATAACTGCTTGATAACCTTTGCTGCAACACAACCAACCCACAGATAAAGATGCAAAATAACCACAAAGATCATAAATACAGACAAACAGAACAAAAGAATGAACACAGATAAACACAACAACCTGAACGAGACAAAAACAGAAGTAACACAACATTAAAGAGTTGAACGGGAACTCGTAGCCACACATGTCGGGACGTGGTGCACGTCGAGGTGTGGCAGAAATGTTTAGACTCAGCTGATCTATTTCAAGGATAACAAACTTTCTAGCAACGGTACCTCCAAATATAATGGCTACAACTTCCTGTTACCAATAGGTGGCGCTATGAACTAAATTTAAAAATATGGATGTGTTCAGATATTTGGGCCAGATTGGATCATGTACAGCTGAGATATAAACACTTTAGTAGTCACGACGAGACAGACGGACACGCCGTTTGACGACAGGTCACAGTTTTATCCATGAATCATTACCAAGGTCTTAAGGCTTCTGTCACCACATTTGAGGTGAATACGGTCAACCGGCTAATAATAGCACATCAAAGTGTAAAACATGTAATTTCCTGTTGCCAGCAGGTGGCGCTATGACTGTGAATGGATATTAGCATATGGATGTGATCAGGGTCGGACTCTGATCAAACATGTAAAGTTTGAGGCAGATTGGAGCATGTACAGGGTAGTTAGACAGCATTGATGTTTCAGGGGGCTGCCACGGCCACGCCCTTAGACTTTTGCGGAACATTTTGATCATTTTTAATCACAAAGGCCTGTTGTACATACTGGCCAAATTTGAGATGTCTTGGAGTTACCCCCTATGCGGAGCTAACCCCTGAAAATGACAAAAATCAGCAAGTTAACAGTTAAAGCAGGGGTGCCCAGTCCTGGTCCTCGAGGGCCACTATCCTGCATGTTTTAGATGTTGCCCTCTTCCAACACACCTGATTCAAATGATCAGGATCATTATCAGGCTTCTGCAGAGCAAAAATGAACAGAGCAAAAATAGTGAAATTTTAAATTGCTTTGTTGTATCAGAAATTGATAAAAAAAAAAAAAAAAAAAACATCTGTTCTGATAGTTTGCCAGGCAGATATTTGGTTGACCCCTTCTTACACACTAAAAGAACAATACTTCTTCATGTATTGTGCTGTGAATAGTGTGATACAGCACTCTCCCTCAGTGTTTGTACAAATCCAGCCCCTGCACACAACACAGTGTTACGCAGTGCCACATAAAAGCGATTGATTCAAGCCAGTTGCAGTCCTGTATATAGCTTACCACTAGCTGAACACATGCTGAAGTGTAGTACAAAGCCTGCAGTTAGGGAGGATATCCTTGAGCTGTGTTTGTGTATTCACACAGCTGTGCTCCGATGGTTACTTAAGGATGTCCACTGAGTTTCTGGGGATTTCCCAGTCCTTGCAGCACACTGATTTATATGTACCATCAAGACTGAATCACTGCAAGTTTAACAGAGACTGTAATTAGTTACTGCGGGTTTAAGTGCAGGCTTAAGTTGTATTCACATGGAATGTTTGTAGTCCAGATCCTTCACAGAAGAGCCTCCAAACTCTTAAAAGTCTCCCAGAATAGTGTATGTCAATTTTGTAGAATAGAATAAATAGAACAAGATTTTTGAATAGCTTTAAGGAATTTTAACCCTTTTATAGAGTGTGAACTGCAGTTTTGGATTTCCTCGACAATGATTGGCGAATGAAATTTAATGAAGGTTCAGAAGAGTGACAAGTAGGTCTCTGGTTCATGTGAAGTGCGGTTGGGTGAATAGATGGATGGCTGTAATGCTGGGCAGGGTCATCAATGGGGTCAGAATCTGTTCAGCCAACCTTCTAGCTATTATTCATAACTGACAGCTCTAATGCTCTTATAGAATCTACATCAGATCAATGCACGTTGTAAGTCAGTGGAATATAAATGCCTTTAAATGTACTCTGGAGGCTATTAAATGGGTATTTCACAGACTCCAATCAATAACTTGATTTAATAAGTTTCGAAATCTCAAAGGGAACTCTTTACATGTCCTGATCTTAATTTGAGAGCTAGGTAGAATTTTAGGAAGCCTGTTCTTTAATAACAACATGTTTTAGAATGATTATCGTTTGTAATTTTATCTGGGCATCATCTTGATCCTTTGTTCAATGTTATCTGTTTCAGGCTTCGGGCTCATCAAGCTGGACTTGAAAACAAAGTCTGAGAATGGACTGGTAAGTTGTCACTAGTCATTATCAGAGCTGCCACTTCAGACTGCAGCTGTCCTATCATAGCTTAGGACACTCCTGGGTGATAATTCAGTATACTGTATGTTTAACTTAACTTATGCCAGGGTTAAGGGAAATTGATTTATGGACTTTGTAAATGCACCCTCAGGAGTTGTAACAAGTTTCTGGTCCATAGTGGCATCAACAGCAAAGAACTGCTAAACCTAAGACCAAAAAACAAAAGCCTGTCAGCAGAATTTTATAAAAATCAGCCCAAATGCAGACTCCTTATTTTACTGATAAATATAAGTATTAGTCTGTTATCACTACATCACTGTCTAAAATGTTTTTAAAACATCTAATTCAAAGATAGTTTGATGCAAGAATTTCACATGGTAACGGTTTTTATCAGGATTAAGTGCCTGGCTAGTTAACATACCTGCATGACTCTGACACTGACTCTGTCATTTGCAGGAGTTCACCAGCACAGGCTCTGCCAACACTGAGACCAGCAAGGTCGCTGGATCACTGGAGACCAAATACAAGTGGGCGGAACATGGACTGACCCTCACAGAGAAGTGGAACACTGACAACACTCTGGGAACTGAGATCACCCTTGAGGACCAGGTGATATGTTAAAACTGTGACTTGGGTTGTTGTTGGCAATGGAATTTGAGAATTGTAATCAAAATATGTATTTAGGCTAAAGATGTCTTATTAAAATCCATAATATATGTTCCTTTTTTTAAGTTGAAATATTCTTACTTTTTCCACAGCTGACTAAGGGGCTGAAGCTTACGTTTGATTCCTCATTCTCACCAAATACTGGGTAAGGACAGCTAAATGACAAGTGTTTTTGTTAATGTTATCACACTGGTAAAGCTATAGGGAATGGCTACGAAAAACTCACCTGTTGAATGAAAATGTTATGTGTTACACCAGTGTCAACTAGCAGTTTATCCAAAAACCTTTGATGACAACTGTCCAGTGGCTTCATTATACCTTACCTGAGTCAATTTTGGTCTTTACCAATGTGAATGGGTTTGTTTACTGGTTTCACACGAGGGAAAGACATCAACAAAGGCTGTAGAGGACCAAAACATACTGTTTTATTGTTCAAGCAAACGTGTATTCTATGACATGTATAGAGGTTACACAGAAGAAGAAGAATACATAATACTTATATAGCGCTTTTCAAGACACTCAAAGACGCTTGATGAAGCAAAAATAGAAACACCATTTACCATTCCAGTAACATGAGTCTGTTTAAATCAGTGCACCAGTGAGCAGCACAGTAGTTTTACATCTAGCAACTGGTTACCATTAGGTAGCTAGCTGTGTTAGCTGATTTGCTATACTCAAGTTACTGCAGGAGTGTCTGTGACCTTGGTGGCTGGCATATTACTGTTCATAAGAACTTTTCTCATAAATGTGAATTAATATAGAAAATAAATTGTAAAGAGTACTAGAGCATCTAGTTAGACAAGTCTCTGAACAGTTCAGATATTGATAGTTTTGAGCCCTGCTTTGCAATAAACCACATTTCTTTTAGTTCAGTGTCATAGCAGTTTGATGTTGTTGCTGAGCGATGGCATTAACAACCTGTTATCTCTCCCCAACATCCTGCCAGTAAGAAGGGCGGCAAGATCAAGACAGGTTACAAGTGCGACCACATCAACCTTGGCTGCGACGTTCACTACGACATCAATGGTACAGCCATCCATGGCGCAGCAGTGGTGGGCTACGAGGGCTGGCTGGCCGGCTACCAGATGACCTTTGAAGCTGGCAGGAACAAGATCACCCAGAGCAACTTTGCAGTTGGATACAAGACGGATGAATTCCAGCTCCATACGAATGTGTAAGACTACATGAAGTAGCAAATTGACAGGAAAAGTATGCCAACGTGTACTTCTATAATCCTACACACAGTGTATTTCCAATGATCTGGGTAACCAGTGTGACTTCACCTCATTATGTAAAGTGTTGGTTGCTTTATGAAGAGTATGGGGTACTGTAGTCACATTTTACTAACTGAACTGGTGGAGTTCAGTTAGTAAAGTGGTTGGTCTAGTCTCACATTGAAAGACTATTCTGAAGTACAGAATGTTCTGGCTGCAACTCCATATGATTGTTTTGTGGGGGGGGAAACACTCTGGCTAGTTTATATTCCGTTAAACCAATTGCTATTTCTCACGTGTAGCTAAGCAAAAGATGCAGCAATGGCGTATCCTGAAAGTAGTTTTGTGGGAGGAATCGTTTCAATGGAACATTTGCATGCAGGGAGGCCAGCACTGTCATTAAAATTCCCCTTAAAAACAAACTAACATGGCTCCCTTACTGCATGATCCAAATCCTCAGCGCAGCTTGACATGTTTTGGGTGGTAGGCTGCTAGTCCGGAGGAGGTGGCTGTTGTTCCCATAGTGATGGGGATTATGAAAACAGTAATGTGTCGATAGTGGAAGGAGGGAATAAAGCTGTATGAAATGTACGGCCATTGGCAGGCTTATACCCCAGGCAGTCACCTGTGGTGAGTCAGACCAGGGTGTGTGATGAAAAGTAGCAGTGTTAAAACATCTCTGAATAAGTAGCTAGCACTATCAACCTTCATAGTTATTGCATGTATGTTATTTTCATGTTACTTGGGTAACTATGCATAAAATGTTTCGATATTTGATTGGTGTTTCTGTCCTGTGGTACTTCAACATAAGTCACAGATTAAATGTCACAGCTGTTAGTAACTCCAGATGAATATTTGACTAGACAGGAGCTTTCAAACTCAATTTTCTTGTCCTTGTCTGGCTGACTAACTTGTTGCCTGCTTGGCTCTCTGCCGGGCACCCAAGTGTATGTCAGTTATTTTTATACCCAGGTGATGGGATTTAGTATATTGCAAGTGAGATGGAGTGAGCGGTTGGCAGGCCTCGATAAGAAGGCAGTGAGGTGGTGTCAGACAGTGAGTGAGAGGCAGAGACAGGGCACAGTGTCAGTCTTGTTTCCTGCTGTGTCCCCAGCCAAGCCTGTCCGATTGAGTCTTCAGCTGAAGCGGTAATGTGAGGTCAGGGGAAGTGCAAAGTAGGCTTTACGTCACTGACAGTGCAACCAGTTGAAGAATTCTTGATTTACAACACACAAAACCAGAATTGATCCCCTTTGAAACAGAAATATCAATTCTAAGAAAATATAATTTACATTGCAGCAACATGTAACATATTGTAATCTGGGCCGCCGTTTAGCTCACTGATTTAAGGCGATACACATGGGCTCAGTCCCTTAGCAGCATTCATGAGTTTGAGTTCGGCTCAAGACAATTTGCTACATGTCACTCTCCTCTCTACCCCCACTTTCACTCTGTCTCTCTACCAATAAAATGGAAAAACTCTCTCCCAAAAATACATTAAAAAAAAACAAACAAACATATTGTAATCTGCTGTTTTCCCTCAGAAATGATGGCACTGAGTTTGGCGGTTCCATCTACCAGAAGGTGAATGACCAGTTGGAGACAGCCGTCAACCTGGCCTGGACTGCTGGAAACAGCAACACTCGCTTTGGCATCGCTGCCAAATACCAGATTGATCCTGATGCATCTTTCTCTGTGAGTAGTGTGTAACCTTAAATAGGAGTCTTAGTGGTTTAGTAAGATCTTACGTAATGCCAGTGTGACATTAGTGACTCTACTGTGTTTTCATGAGGAATTCATAGTGCAGGTTCAGATTCTGAATTTCTGTCATGTAGTGTAGATGCCACTGAAACCAGCTTGGTTGTTTTCGAGATATTCTGGGTATCTCTGATATGAATACACCACAACTAGTCCCAGTGTCAATGTCTGGGTCACAATCTTTCTGCATATCCTGGCTAGCTAACTAACTTGGAAAGATGGCTGCACCTCCATGTGAACGCATCACCTTTAGCTGCGCCTCACTGAGGTTCTTTCAAGCCAAAATGGCCACTAGGAGGAGTCTGTCTACTACAGAAAGGCCAAGGCTAATTAAGTCCTTTCTACCACATTAGTCCTTAAATCCCACTTGCAGTTTAGCCAGTTACTTTGATTGGTTTTTAGGTGCATTATCTCACTCCTCTAAACATGGCAAACATGCCATTCTGATGAGAAGAATGTTTTTTGTGATGCCACTTTTTAATTTTTAGGATTTATTGCTTAGGTTTCCTGAATTTGCTTGGAGCAGGAAATAAAATACTCAACACTGGAATGGTGAATTTATCAATACATCTGATCTGTGTTTCTCCACACAGGCCAAGGTGAACAACTCCAGCCTCGTGGGCCTGGGCTATACTCAGACTCTGAAGCCAGGTGAGTGCGCTCAGCCAAAACACTAACTCTGTTACCAATGATCACACCATGTACTAAAAAAAATAACAGTTTAACCCTGATATTAATCATTTTGAGAAACTAGATGTGTACTGTATTGTATTGTATTTGGAAAAAAGAAAGTGATGTCTGATGCAAAGAATCTGTGAAGGGTAAATTACAGCACTACAGTTACAGTTACAGGGTTAACAGTGGGAAAATTGTGAAGATGGGGTTTGAATTTGCTGCAGGGGTGTGTGGGATTACAAAAGCAATAGTTCAGTAAGCAGTCTGTTATTTTTTATGTTTTAAGATGCAAAAAATTCAGAAATTTACTAATTTTCCTGGCATGTCTCCTCAGGCATCAAGCTGACACTTTCTGCTCTCCTCGATGGTAAAAACATCAACGCCGGCGGCCACAAGCTTGGCCTTGGTCTTGAGTTCCAGGCATAGGAGGATGTGGCAGACGCCATTCCAGTCCTCCCAGCACACACGCATTCCCCACCAAAAAATTTAGAAATATCTAAATCCTCTATTGATTAGCTCTCCCTCACAAAACCCCCGTTTCCCCCTAGACGTGTTACAGCTGAAAGCAAGACAGCATAAAGGTCAAATTGTTCTTGTGACGATCCACCACTTTTAAAGGACCACTTAAGGGAACAATTATATTTTGCAATCAAAGGGCCTAGTTTCGAACAAAACCACAACTGTTTTACAGAAAGTTTGATCTTGAATCACGTAGCTTGCAAGAGAAAAGTAGCCTTGAGTACATTAATGTTGGCCTCACTTTTCATTTCCACTACATTCATACACAATGCTTTAATTTGTGTTTCTCTGCTTTCCAATGCGGTGAAAAGGGATAATCAAAACTAGATCAGCCCAAAATGCATGAAGGGCTTGACGCAGTTGGGTAGTTACACCACCAGATGGCGCTGTTACACAGCACCGGTAAGCACTCCATACGCAAAAGGTGTAGCGGTGAAATAACAGTTTTATTTGAACACGTCTGCACTGGAGAGCTCTAGTGTTTGTCTTGATATATTATACAATGGGAAGGGTTAGTTGTCCCTGGTGAAAGCAGCTGTCAGTAGCTCTAAGAGACACTACACCCCAATGTGTACATTCTGTGTTTTCGTCTCACTTGTCTTTTGTGTCTGTGCATTTGGTGTGAATCATGTCTTTTGTTACATATAGCAAAGAGAATATTATTTTATTGATGGTCTTGCATAGTTCAGTCCACCTGAGAAGTCTTACGGAGGCAAAGACCTGTCAATTCTTTCTGGTCAAGCTAACAAAAGGAAACCTATCATGCACACAGCTGAACTTCTATGGATAAGAGTTACAGTGCTTCTTTGAAGGAGGATGAAAAGAATAAATACAATGGTCTGGAAATGGTAGTCTTCCATAACTGGTTATGGGAAATATGGTTAGTGTACTTGACAGTATTGTCACTCCCTGAACTAAATAAAGAACATCTTGAACCGGATTCTGGCTTTATTTGTTCTTCTGTCTTTTGTCTCCTATCGATGTACATCTTGTAATAATTTAAGCTCATCTTCATTCAAATTTATGTGAAAACACAATTAAACAGACAAGTGTGTCTTTTGCCACAGCTGAAGGTGATCAGATAGAAGCAGATTACATATTGAATTTGAGTTTCACCTGGTTCAATTTAAGTTCGTCCTCCAGCTGCAACTAATGATTAGCGTAGTCATTCATTAGTCTATTGATGAGTTTTTGTTGAAGATTTTAACTTTTTTATTCAGGGTAGTTTCACTAAAATGTAAAACCTATTTTTACAAGAAGCCCTTGATCACATTTGCACAATAAATACACACCTGCTAGCCGCTGACCACTGGAGCAGTTCAGGTTAATGGCCTGACTCAAAGGCACCACAGTAATGTTGATAAGGGAACAGGAAGCACTGATTTTTTTTCACTACCAGATTTTATCCTGGCAGTTTGGCAGATTAACCAGTTTCCCTCAGGTCACAATGTCAATTCATGATTAATCAATCTTGCCTGTGAAAAAGGTTTAGTCCATTTTCCCAGAGGACAAGGTCACATCTTTAAATTACTTGCTTTGTTCATTTACCAGTCAAAAACTCACTTGGTAAATAAATAACAACAAATGCAACACTTCACTCACACCAAAACTCTGCCTTGCAAGTGTGTGGATTTAAGAAAGACTTACACAGATCTTAAAACATGTTTAAAAATGTTTTAGAATCCGTGTAAAGTGACATAATTGGATGGCAGACCTTGTTCTGGATCTTGGTAAAGAGAGGTGTAGCATCCTTACATCCCTCAAATCCCAAAGGAAACCCAATGATGTGTATGTGTATTATACATGATTTCGTTATGCATGTTTGGTTTTGGTGCATATTATTATTTCATGATTATAGAACTATTTTAGAATTTATTGACAAGATCAGAAATTAAAACTGCAACCATGACAGCCAGTTTTTGAACAATGCCTTGTTTACCATATGTGACCTTTAGCCAAAGAGGTTCACAACACAAGATCTGTGATTTCTTAAACTTTTATTTTACACATTTTCTCTGTTTTGTTAAATTACAGATAATAAATTGTAAAATCACAGAAAAATATTAATTTACATGTTGACTGTAAAAAAAAAAAACTACCAAAACTGTATATAATGTCCACATCAAACATTTGTATTTACACAAAATGTAATCTGTTCTTTTGCAATGTGTGACTGTAAAATGACACTATTTAACTGTATTTTAATCAGCTAAAAATATAATTGTTTTACAGATAGTTGCTGTTATGTTCATTGTATATGAAGTATTCCACTGTTTTTAACATATTTATTCTGGTACCCCTGCTGCAAGATTTTCACAGCTTTTTTTTTTTTTTTTTTTTTTTTTTTACAGTGTAGTCAGACACTGAATTCATTAGTTTGTAGAAGCTCCTTTAGCATTTACAGCAATTACTGCTTCATTTTATCTCATTCTTCAGGCCTCTTGATTGATGCTGTATTGGGTCCAAGTCTGGGCTTAGTGGGGCCAGTCAAGGACAGTCAGAGACTTGTACTGAAGCCACTCCAGTGGTGTCTTAGCTGTATGCTTTGGGCGTTCGTCAAGCTGAAAGGTGAACCGTCACTGCAGTCTCAGGTTGCGCACACTCTAGACAAGGTTTTCTTCAATGACCTCTCTGTAAGCGCATTCATCCTTCCCCTTAATTCTGATCAGACTCCCTGCTGTGCATGATGCTGCCACCATCGTGCTTCACCATTGGGATGTTATTAGCCAGGTGATGAGCAGAGCCTGGTGTTTGCCAGACATCATGCTTGGAGTTTTGCCCAGAAAACTGCATTTTTATCTCATCAGACCAGAGAATCTGTTTCACCTTTCAGTGTCCTTTAAATGTCTTTTTGCAAACTCCAAGCAGGCTGTCATGTGCCATTGGACTAAAGAGTGGCTTCTGTTTAGCTACTCTACCATAAAGGTCTGGTTAATGAAGTGCTGCTGGCACATTTTCCCATCTCTGCAGACAAGTGGCTGTTGGGTTCTTCTCACCTCCCTGGCCAACACCCTTCTTGCTCAGTTATGCAGTTTGCCAGAATGACTGACTCTCAGAAGAGTCCTGGCAGATCCAAACTTCTTCCATTTCACCATGAGGCTTTTGTGCAGCTGGGAACATCAAAACTTTAGAAATGGCTTCATAACCTTGCTCTAATCTATGCGTTGCCAGAGTTGTATAACAGAAGTCTACAAAGAGGCTTAGTTTTTAACCCTAACTTGCAGGGTGGATGGTGGTCACACAGGTGCTCACCCTTCAAGTTCTAGACATATCTCAGTATATCTCAAGGATAATTAAAGCAAACAGGACACACCTGATCACAGTTTGGAGTGACAGCAGAGGTCTGACTAACTGTTGCTGTTACTTTTGGTGTAATATAATAATGTTTTTTAACCATTAAAGCCCATTTGGGACAAAAAGAGGCGTTGCGACTTCAATACTTTACTGTAGATTGGCTTTTAAACTTGCATGACCAGTCAAATAACTTGTCACACAGGTGCATCCTGTTCTAGTTATAAACACATTTGAAAGACAACTAAAGCAAACAGGACACACCTTGACACAGTTTGGAGTGACAGAAAAGATCTGACTACCTTTTTAAATGAGAGATTTCAGTTTTTGATTTTTAAAAAGATTGCAACATAATTTTGCTTTGGCATTACAGTTTAATGATGGGATTAAACTGGATCATAGAACATTAGTCCCTATGTTTGAATAACATTCCTTTGTGTGTGAATGACTTTTGTCAAAATGCATTTCTATTCGATTATGCATTGCCTGCATTAACAAACAACATATAAGAGGAACTCATTCCCTATTTGGTGTAATATAACAATGTTTTATGACCATCTGAGCCCATTTGTGACAAAAGGAAGGGTTGCCACTTTAATACTTTGCTATATATTGGGTTTTAAGGTTGAAAGAAAACATTATTATTCGCCTATCATTGTTTTGGTTGCTATTTCACATGCAGAAATTGGATTTGGGGACCTCTAACAATGAAAGATTAAGCTAGTGTCATATAAAATGCAGTTTTTAGGCCAGCTTGGATAAGTTTTGCAGGTATTTAGAGGGTGACGCAGCAACAGAAGCGGGTGACTGACCTCACACATCCACTTTTCATAATTAAATAGGGATCCACACACAGTCACTGTTGTGTTGCCCACAGTCACGAACAGTGTGTGTTTGTGCGGCTGCGCTAAGCCCCGCCTCCTCAGTCACGCATCAACATGGCGACGTGCGGAAATATGGGGCGAAGCAGGAGAAACATTTGTGCTTTTTCTGTCGCTGTTTTCCTCCTGCTGTTCGCCAGCGGCTGCCTGTCAGCTCCTACAGATGTAATATCGGAAGGTATGTAACGCCTGTTTGAAGTATTTAAAATGACGACCGTTTATTTTGAACTTACCAGCGGGGCTGCTAGCTAGTTAGCTCTCCAGCTTCAGGTAACGTTAGCTTGTCGGTTAGCATGTTAGCATGTCAGGTGATCGGGACGATGACATGCTACCTGTATGTGTCGGAAAAGTCCTAAAACTATATTTTTTGAAACTCGAGTCATTGTCAGAGCTTTAGAGTGCGGTTCAAGAAAGGAACACCCTAATAAAATGAGTTATACAAGGATGAAAGTGTTTAAATTTGACCTAAACCCAGCCTACACCTGCAGTATATTGGATTTACAAACACTAATTCAGTCTGTTAACTTAGATTCATGCTATATGCTAACCCCAGTGAATTGTTTTAGGTAACTAACGCTACATGTCCTCAGGGAACTCCTGAGTACCAATGATTTGTGATGGTCAGATAAAGTGACTTAGTCCAGATGCCCATGTCATATATCTGCTCTGGTAATAAACCCCCTGTCAGTGAGCCATTCAAGTAAAAAACCTTTTGAAGCTAAGCTGGGATCACACTAAACGTTGTAATGTTGCTGTCAGTGGCACGCTCTGTCTGGCATCAATGGACTTTGACTGTGGTAATGTTTATTGTTTGTTGGCTTAAATATGCTGAGATAAGGTCAGCTATGTTGACTTCTTGTTTCGTGTTCAAATTTCTGTTTTAGTGAAGATTGCATTGTCTGTTCTTGTTTGGTTGGACAGCTGTCAGACTGCATATTGTGTTTGCTGGAGAAAAAATCAAGTCTTGCCTATTCCTTCTTCATAATATAATAGTGCTGCACCATCACGCTCACTATATTCGACACTTCTCTGAATGTGTTATTGTGACGAAGGTGCAGTGATCCAACAGAAATAGACGGTTTGGAACAAAAGTGTTCAGGAGTGGACTGTTTTCTTTATTAGGGTTATGATGCATTTGACATGCCAGTCCCAAATATGAAATTATTCCTTTTGCAGGCTGGAATCGCATCACCTGGAACATTTCATCTTCTTTTGAAGCATGTAAAGTTATATAAACTCTGAAATGTCCATCTAATCTCTTTCAAGAGCTGTCTGCTTATAGAAGGATGTCTGTTTGGGTTTTATTATTGGTTTATTATCACCATGAAACAAGATAAGGAACAAAAAAATGTTTGTAGAGAGGGAAGATGACCTCAACATGATCAGCCATTAACCTGCTAAATATTGACTAAGCTTGAAACGTCGTCTGACAGCTGTCTGTAAGTATCACGTAGGTTTAATCCAAATAAAACTAACTTTCGCAAGAATGGAGGAAGTCTCAGTACATATTGATGAGAGCTGCGATTAAGGGAAATAGTTTGAACATGCTTAGTTATAAATATTAAGGTATTTGTCAAATGTGAGCCAAGTGCTTAAAAGCAGAATTTCTCACTTTCACAAGCCTATAACTGTTGCTGCTACAAAGATCTCCTGTTCAGTGATTATTTCTGCTGGCCAAGGCCCATATGTATGAATAGGCCCTTTCTTCTCTTGGGGACGTCTTACTCTGTACTTCAAGTCTCTAGTGTTCTCCTCCTGTCCCGTCCTAAGCAACGCCTCCCAGTCCCAGCGGATGAAATAATGTTGACGCTGTTACTTAAATGGTGTCATTGATTCAGGAGGGCTGTCCAAATGCATGAGTCTGACTTCCTTTAAAGACACAGTGAGGAACTGATGTGGTTGTAGACATTCTTGAAAATGAAAGTAGTTGTTTTTTATGAACTGAAAAGCTTATGTTCTTTATACTGCCACTGTCTTCAAAATGGAGAACCTTGCTAATATTGACATATTTTCAAACCTCCTGTTGACACATCTGTTTAAGAGTAATGAAATGTCTCAATGCTGTGAAAAGCAACATAGTATATAGTGGGCTTTACAGTATAGTTTGATAATATGCAACAACAAATTGTCTCAAAATACAACCTCTCATTGACAGCTGTAAACATGGGAGTAGAGAAAGTTGTAGGAGATGGTATGTTTTCCTACAGTTAAACAAACAAGCTGTTGCTTACCACAAATGTCCACTTAAGCGCATTTCTGTGGCAGCTGGAGAGTTAGCTGTGTTGCCCAGGGGCATTTTTACATGGCAGTCTCTACGTAGGAGGAGAATTTTTTTTGTCTCGGCCATAGCTGCTGCTGTGGTCATACAGTGTGGTTGTGTGACATGATGGATATACACTATATTGCCAAAAGTATTGGCCCTCCCCTTCAAATACTTGAATTCAGGTGTTCCAATCACTTCCATGGCCACCGGTGTATAAAATCCACCCGAATATTCGAATGTCAAATTTACTATTCGAATACCACCACAGTGAACGAATATTGGATTATTAGGGTCCAGCCCTAGATTATTGTGTGGGCTTGTTTTCCAGGGGCTGGGCTTGGTCCCTTAGTTCCAGTGAAAGGAACTCTTAATGCTTCAGCATACCAAGACATTTTGGACAATTTCATGCTCCCAACTTTGTGGGAACAGTTTGGGGATGGCCCCTTCCTGTTCCAACATGACTGCCACCAGTGCACAAAGCAAGGTCAGTAAAGACATGGATGAGCCAGTTTGGTGCGGAGAGAACTTGACTGGCCTGCACAGAGTCCTGACCTCAACCTGATAGAACAGCTTTGGGATGAATTAGACCTCATGATGAAAGACCTCACAAATGCACTTCTGGAAGAATGGTCAAACCCATCCTATAAACACATTCCTTAACCTTTTTGAAAGCCTTCCCAGAAGAGTTGAGGCTGTTTTAGATTAAGAATGGGATGTCATTAAAGTTCATGTGCGTGTAAAGGCAGAGGGGCCAATATATTGTATGTGTTGCAGGAATAGAGACTCCCTTAAAATAATATAAATATTCTCTAATCTCCGAAATTGACTCTGTGATGAAGTTATTAGTATCTTAACGTAATAGCATATCATTTAGTCAATAGTGGTCAATAAAGTAATGATCCATGTTTAAAAATGCATATTTTAGTAACTGTATAATAATAATAATACATATAACATAACATAATATTTTATGTTGAAGTTTTTTAAATAATAGACTTGTTTTGGTAAGCTAATACATAATGTCTTGCTTTGTTATTCCATCTTGCCTAATAGGGCCACAGGAAGATGTGAGAGACAGTCCTACTTTGACCAGAGACCCAGGTGTGACAGATCACGCACCAGCTGAACAGAGTCCAGCAGCTGCAACAGATCTCAAGGTTCCGGCAACAGATCCCAAAGACCCAGTGACAGATCCTGAGGACTTAGAGACGGATCCCAAAAACCAGACGACAAATCCCAAGGACCAGGCGACAAATCCCAAGGACCAGGCGACAGATCCCAAGGACCAGGCGACAGATCAAAAAGAGCCCACAACAGATCCCAAGGAGGCTGCAACAGATCCCAAGGGGCCTGCAACAGATCCCAAGGACCCTGCAACAGATCCCAAGGACCCTGCAACAGATCCCAAGGGGCCTGCAACAGATCCCAAGGAGACTGCAACAGATCCCAAGGGGCCTGCAACAGATCCCAAGGAGGCTGCAACAGATCCCAAGGGGCCTGCAACAGATCCCAAGGGGCCTGCAACAGATCCCAAGGGGCCTGCAACAGATCCCAAGGACCCTGTAACAGATCCCAAGGCCCCTGTAACAGATACAAAGGACCCTGCAACAGATCCCAAGGACCCTGCAACAGATCCCAAGGGGCCTGCGACAGATCCCAAGGAGCCTGCAACAGATCCCAAGGAGCCTGCAACAGATCCCAAGGGGCCTGCAACAGATCCCAAGGACCCTGTAACAGATCCCAAGGCCCCTGTAACAGATACAAAGGACCCTGCAACAGATCCCAAGGACCCTGCAACAGATCCCAAGGGGCCTGCGACAGATCCCAAGGAGCCTGCAACAGATCCCAAGGAGCCTGTAACAGATCCTAAAGAGGACCAGAAAACAGTCACTGAACCAAAATCACCTACAGAGCATAAAGGAGATTCTTCAGTCATCATCTTTGATTCCTCTGATGATAAACTGCCGCAAAATTCTGTCGGTGACGGG